>PNEQ01004002.1:82236-141745 GCA_003012365.1 Medauroidea extradentata
TGTTGGTAATTATATTGTCAGTGCATTAAATTCTCCTCAACTGCAGAAACTTGTATTGTTATGTTAAAACCACACTATTTTTGCATGCTAGGAAGTGTCTAGTAAAGGTAAACTAATAAAAAATTACATAAATATATATATAAATGACTGATGGTATGGCCATACGTAAACACTGCCGTTTTGTATTGGTAACTTACTCTAAAGATACGCTCAAAATATGTTAATAGACTATATGAAAAAAAGATGATTCATTTAAAAAATGATGTATTTATTATGTCTACTATTGTTTTAAAGATTTGGGTTTAATAAGCAGGAAAGCGAAGGCCGATGGCAAAAGTAAAAGGATATCTCGGTGATACGGCTCTGCATATAGTGGACTTGTTCCCGCGCACTAGCACGCGCTAACTCACGCTACTCACGCGTGCTTCAATGTAGAAAGGTGTTCTATGGCTTAAAATGTAGCTAAATACATTTGTCACAACATTTGTTTAGACTATTTTTTGAGTACGGCCCAAACTTCTTTTAAATTAGTGTCGTAACGTGATCGTAAACTAAAATTAAATGATTAATCGATTTTCTGCTGCAGATATTTATACTATAACAGCATTTATTTTTAAATAACTATACACTTTCTGATTCAACTACTCAAGACAAACAAAATAAAGTTTACAGAACATAAAAATGTTTACTAGAAAAAAAGTTACACCAACGGAAAGCCAAAGTGGTCGTATAGCTGACCCGCCATCTTTGAACGCCATTTTGAGACGGAAAGCTACCGATTTCGGTGTCCGCGTCTCGATATTCGTAATCCGCGGTGTCAAATTAACAAAATATGTAAGTCTTAGCTTTATGTTCGAGTTGAGCCCATTTTCCTGAAAAGTGGGGTCTGGCTCATAGACTAACTAGTACTCATTTGGCGAGAACACTCAATTGACAAAGTTTGCATAGGTAAGTTGCGAAAGACTTTTCACAGAATCCTTAAAGCACTTCTACTTACCTCCAACTTTTTCAACTATTCCTAGCAGCAGCAACTGACGTCAGTTTTTTTAAAAAATTACGCAGCACAAAAAAAAAAAAAAGCATTTTCAGCGTCAAAATTTATGTTCAATTTTACAGGAAATCTCTTCATGAATTTAAGTCCTACTACTTAATTCAATGTAATATCTCACAACGGAAGACCCCACGATGTCCGACACCTGCCATGGCACATATCTGGAATGTAGTAATGTGTCAGTATGATGCGTGATATCCTCGAACAACGCCATATATACAATACTATGAGCTCCTAGTTTAGAACAAGCCTGTACGACACTTCTTGGGGAATGAATTATAATTTGTCCATCAAGTTAACTCAAATCTCTTAAGTGATTAGCGGAAGTCTTAGAATAGTATATTATATGAAAAAGTAATGTAACATAATATAATGTAATATAATACAATATAATGTAAAACAAAATAATATAATATAACACAATGTAGTATAATATAATGTAATATAATATATTGTAATATAATAAAGTATAATAAAAGAAATCATAATATAATAGAATATAAAATATAATGTAATACAATGTAATGTATAATATAATATAATATAATATATAATATAATATACAATAAAAACATATAACATATTAAAATACTATTTATTATATAATATTACATCATATTGTATCATAATGTAAATGGTTACACATAGATTACTGTATGTTATAGTTTAGTAGTGCATTTTGTTACATTAACGAAATATGGACACTCCTGCAACCCTAGAGTGAGATGTGTTACCTGGGGCATGTAGCCCATCCTCTTTCCTGGCACCCCGGTACCCTTTGTACCTGGCGTCACACCCAGAACTTGCACTTCGCCGGATCTCAGGTGGAGCCGCCCTACCACGCAGCTTAGTAGCGTAGTCTTGCCACAGCCGCTAGCGCCCAATAGGCCGTATCTGCAACAAGGAGCGCGCACATCTCATTACGCGCCACCCACAATACCAATAACGTGCATATGTGATGTGATGAAGAGGGTATTATAACCTGCCGAGTGAATGACTTACATGGAGGGAACCGTAGGTTACCTTCGCCCGTTTAATTTTCGACTCCGAATAAGATGAATCTGTGTCGGGATGCAAGAACGGAAGTAACTAATTTCTGCGAGAAAACCCGATTGCTAACGATACCGACTGACACATTCTCCGTAAAAATTCGAACTCCTGTTTTACTTTGCTAAAGACGATAGAAAACACTAATCACACGCACGCGAACACACACGAACTTATGATAAACCTACCTTACTTTGAAATCTGAAATAACTATAAAACCCAATCCTGCAAAACATTGAAATTAGTTTCGGGCTGAAACATTATTAATTTTTTAAATTTGGTTAATACAGATAACTTAATAATATTACCATGTAAGTTTTAAAATAAAAATACATAATGATTTGATTCAGTAATATGTAGGCCTATACTTTAATTTTCGAAAACCATGTTATTCGTTAAACTATGTTTTGTATTTAATTTGGCTACAAATACATACAATTGCGTTAAAATCATACCGTCGACAAAATATTTTTTGTCGAAATAACCTCAGTAGTTCAGATATTGTTTCTGACTGCAAATAAATGCTATTAGTGAACTGTGTTGCCTATCAATTCCACGCAATATAAGCATTAATGTGTTTCTACATCCGAAGGTATAATTTATTGCTATCCATTTACTATGTCGACGATACCGTATCTTAGGGTGCAACCAAAAAGGTAATTTTTTCATTACTGCTTCTTTAGTGGACAGATATTACAAATCATTTAGCGAAGTGAAGCGGAGTTCGAATTATTATGGAGAATGTGCCATTAACAATTACCTAATTACTTCCGATGTTGAATTCCGACACAGATTCATCTTTTTCGGGGTCGAAAGTTAAACGTGTGAAGCCTGAAACGAAGAATATTAGAGTGTATCAAGGTATATGATCGGTTTACCTTATAAGTGTTAGATAATTGCATTGATTGTCACATATTACTACAATAATTAAATACCCTCAAATAAATGCAGGAAAGTGTTTCCACGAAAATATTTTTACTCGCGAGGTTTAATAATTTACACTTATATATTTAATGCACGTGAGCTCCTGTGCGATACGAATGTCTTATTTTACACTCTCAGATTCTGTATCTGTTCGTGAACCAAGTGTAAGTAATTTCCCTGATTCAGAAGCAGTTTATATTAATTTAGTTGGACTGTTTTTTTGCATTCGTGCTCAGGTATTTCGCCAGTAACTACAGCTTACAGGAAAGGTAAGTATGGTAGACAGCGAAGCTGTTGTAAACGACTACACACAACTTGACATAATGACAGGACATACAGAGGAATCTGGCAAATCTTTGATAAGCAACCAGAGCAATTTCGAGAAACCACGGAAAGCCTAAATCAGTATGGTCGAAGCCGGGAATCAACTACACATACTTTTCTGACAAGGCCAGGTAGGCCAAGAATATATAAATACTAAACACTGGCTACAATGTGACAACATTATTCCCCACTCTGACAGCCTGATACGAGGATACGAGTTATCACATACGATGCGATATAGGAGCGTGTGACGCAATCGATGGTCAGCTCCATATCGACGCCCGGGTCACGTCGCTACTAGTATTCACCAGGACGTCCAGATTCGGCGATGTTCCGAGCTTCGTAACCGTATCAAAACATCAGCCTCAGCTACATGATTTAGGTGGGACTGTTTACCTAACAATATTCAGTGGCTATTTTGACATCGTATAGCGTAACTTCACAACGTATCATTACATATCTTGCTTCTCCCGCGATTAGCGTAGTTAACCTTCATTATATGCAGGCTTATATTGTGATGTAATTCGTGGCTGACGTAAAACATGTTCCTGACACCCACGAACGCTAATGTCAGTCCTTAAAGGTGTTCAAGTATGATAAAAAAAAACATTATTTTATATTTTTACGAAATAGTGGTAGTTTTGTAGACGATACTTGTGAGTACATTTCATAGTTTTCTCATAACGGTGCGTCGAAGTCAAAATTTACATGTTACGCTGCCATGCAAATAGTAAAAACTAATTTACTTGATTAAATGAAATAATTCTCAGTTAATTGACATCCCATGAGCTACGTAATAAAACATTTAGAAACGGATAACGTAACATCGCAAATATACGGGAAATAAAGTTTCAAATTTAGCAAAAAATCCCAAAATAGTTCACTGGGTAGTTTTTTTTGTTAATATTTTGTTCCAAAACGCTTGGCATGTTATTTCACTGTAAATTATTTTGCTTAAATAAGTCAAATGACTTTCACTATTTTTCTGGCAGTGTAACATGCAAATTTTGACCTTGACGTACCGTTACGACAAAACAAGGAGAGTTGAAATGGCTTCATAAGAGGAAACTGTTCACAAAAGTATCCTCTACAAAAGTAACATTATTTATTAACGATATAAAATTGTGACTTTATCGCACTTGAACATCCTCAATGTGTTATAACGTAATAGTTATCTTCTTATCTAAGTTTACGCTATATTTTATAAAAGTGTAACACTAGGGTCCTCCCAAATGCGAGTCCGACGTGATACCGCTGCGCCATTTTGCTCGGTGCAGTTTATAGAATTTTTTAAAGGTGAGTACTTAAGGGCCTCGTCTTTCACGCGTAAGTACGATTTTTTTAGCGGAACTTTTCCACACATACTCATTGTGTCAATGTACGAAACGAATAATACACTTCAAATGATGACGGAGAACCGGTTGAAGAAAGGGGGGAGGGAGTTTCAAAGTCGAAGTATCACGTCGATTAGAAAAATCGTTTTGGAGCTCCTCAAAACGGCTAAAACCAGCTTTTCCAACCTGTTATATCTGAAAAACTACTAAAGGGATTTGTGTGAAACTACTTTGGGAGCATGCAACTGACTTAGCTTGAAACTTTCCAATAGTAAAAAGATGGGGTCTACGATACCCCTGCACGCCGTTTTAGTGTCTTACGCTAGATGTGATACCGTGCCAAGTGAACCAGTCAACATTGCCCTTGGCGTCGTGCCTCATTCACACAACCCCACGGCCAGTTAGCGGGCACCTTAACTGATTAAAAATAGTGTTTGGTTGTCATATAGAACCCATATTTCCTATGTTCGTTTCTATGAGAATGTGGAGGCGAATTTACTAATCCAAGAAGCTTTATTTACTTCGCTACAGCCGTATAGTATACAACACATAGCTACCCTTACGGTCCATATAAAAGATTTAACAATGAGTGAACAACTATTATGAAAAACAGATGGCATATTTTAACTATCTAAAGCAAACCAATGTTGCTATTTGGTCAACTAAATTTTCAAATTACGAAGACCCTCCTTAATATAAATTATCTATACATTGCAAAGGTTTCAAGTTTAGAATTGCTGAGTGTTTATTTAAATGAGATAAAATCACGTAATGAACACAGATACAAGAATAATAGTCTAATAACACACGGAGGAACATTGTTTAGGTCCATGTAGTACTGTATTTGAGATGACTGTATTTAGTTGCTTGGACATACTCCATTGCAAAATGAACGAGTGTCAAAGAACTAAACAAATGATAGAAAACCATAAATAAGCAGAGTATGCTTTAGTCAACAAGATACATAACACGACATGAAATTCCAAAATGGAATCGGGTCAAATAAAACAAGAAACAGACAGATAATAAAGGAAAATAGTAAAAAATAAAAATAAAAATAAAAAAACCAAGTAACATGCGACACAACGATGTGACGAAACAAAGACACAGTAGATATCAGACACGAACAGAAAAATAACAAAACGACACATCGAATATACGAAACAAAACACAACAGACATCAGACACAAACAGAAAAGACGAACGACACAACAATAAGACGAAACAAAACACAATAGTTTTCCAGACAGACAGTGTTAAAAAAAAAAAAAACTACTTCCAAACAAATAAAGTGAAACTGTGATATACAGGTAATCCGGACACGACTTCACCTAATTTATGAATGTCGACTGTTACATTTTTGTAAATTTCTTTTTCTGGAGATTACCATTGGTTTTATTTGGTTACATGTGTTTGTAAAGCGGACACCCGGCGAATGGCCTTCACTTTAGGCGTACAGCCAGGGACGTTAAAACGAATGACTGTTAAAGTGGTTCTCATGTCCTTGTAATTACGAGATCATTCATGCCAACAAAATTTTTGAGTGATGGCAGTATGCTCTTAAAACTTGGCACAGTAAAAAAGTAACAATTATCTGACCCTTCTCACCTCCTCGCCAACCACTTCACATAGCAATATAGCAGAGCTGACTGGCGAATATTTCAGCTTGCGTCCGCATGCATGCAGAGATGAGAGTATTAAACAATAAAAAAATAATTGTGTAGCGTGTAAAAGCGGCATGAGCCATTATTAAGTGTGTTGAGTCATCTTTGCTTTGATCGTAGCCGCTTTAGGAATGATAGTCTATTTTGTGAAGTTGTTTTGTGCTATAGACGTGCAAAGCTTTCCAAAATTTATATTATATTTTTATGTACACCTAACGAATTCTAACGCATAACTAATTAAATTTCAGTTCTTCGATCAGATCTTCAGGCTTATAAGAAGTTGGAGAGACTGATTCAAAGAATGGCAAAACAGCAGAATATTGAAATACGTATTAAATGACGCAATAAATGAAACTTAATTTGTTATAGATATGTAGCCTACATTACACTGACATTTTCCGTCGGCATTAAAGTTGAAAATCCAAGAATGCGTAATATATTTAATGTATGAAATCAATTGATTAATAAAACAAGATTATAACCTAATTTCAACTGTACCTATGTATTAACACTTGTTTTTTTAACCCGAATGTTTTGTTTCTAGGCCAGTCTCAAGGTGATTGTGTAGTTTACCACAAGCTGTAATATGTTCCCGAACAGTACGATAAAGCTAAGTACACATCAACCACATGCAAATATCGACAATAAGATAATACAAAATGTAATTTCAGTTATTTCGCAGGCATATTTTGAATGCTAAAATCAGGCATTTCAAATATAAATTCAACTTTTTCAGCGCAGAATATTGTATAGAATCTAGTGTTGAAGTTGTGCAATGGTATCTGAATCATTCATCAAGTTATAATTAAATGACGTATAAAACTAAGCACTAGCAATTAGAGTGCCCCGCTGGATGCAAAAGTTTTGTACGGTAAAATAATTAAAAACCAAAACTGGTAAATCTTGATTATAAAGTACCGTTATGATAACAATGGCATTATAATGTACATCTAGTTGGCGTTGCTTAATATTTGTTAACTTATTGCAAAACATATAGAGCGTAACCTGCAATAACCTTTGTGATATTAGCACCAACATAACGTGATAGCGTTTGGTGTTAAAATAGTACCCAAATAGGAAGAATCATGGATGGATGATTGAAAGTTAATTTTAAGCGCTAACATTTTTTCGGTTTCAGATTATTCAGGTTACACCACGAGACTTACATAACTTGAAAATAACCACCGAAATAAAAACAAGAAAAATTTAATTATGAAGTTTTAATTCAGGAGAATATCAAGCATTTAAATATCTCAAAAGTATTTTTTTTTTGGTTCGCAAAAGAAAATTCCCAACTTTAACAATGACGAATGAAACCAATGTTTATGCTGGTTTGATGCTGTTTGGGTTCTTTTATGAAAAGAGAACTAATTCTTCACGATAACCTTTTTAATTATAGTCTCACATAAGTTATATTTACGTATTTAAGTACGTCACTTTATGTATGTTTATTTGGAAAAGTTATGATGAGTTGAGTTATTTATAAATTTTCTACTGCAGGGTGGCCACTCCATTAGTACATTAAGATGTCAGGTTTTTTCCGGGGTTTTCCAGGTTAGTCCAGAATGTAGGGTACCTACAACTATACACTTTTTATCAGTGCGAAACCACACCAGGCATTCAACGCCTGCGCACTATTTCCTAACAATTTACACATTCATTACCATTGTGTTAAGCATCAGTTTTAGTGTGCAACTCAGTTGAATACATTAAAAATAACCTTATTTTCACAAAACAAACACAACATACTATTCATGAAAAATACAAATGAAACACATAAGGAAACAATACGTAAGTAGAAACTATATTGTACTCACCAGTAAGCTATATTTTCATTAAATGTAATACCAGAACCCGTTTGCACGACTTTCGGTTTCTTATCCCGTAAAATCTTGTTGCCACAAACATCAATTGTTTAGTTATAAACACTCGCAATCGATAATAATGATTATGTTTTCGGTTGTTTAACTGAACATATAAAAAAACTCAAGAATGTGTGGAGTCATACAATACACAGATGTTGCCGATTTCCATAATTTTGAATCACTCGCCCATAGTAAAAATTTTTTATTTTGGTTTGTTTTAGTTTCAGAAAGTGTGATACTTTGGGTAAAGAAAATAAAACAGCTTAACACACAAAATAAATTAGGAACAAAATATTATGCATTAGTATAAAAAACAATGTAGGAATGCATCGACACCTATATTATTTTGCTCCCAAAAACGTTTACAAAACCAATGTAAAACTATCTGGCGTGGCCTTAAATATGATTTCCGTTCCTTGAAAATTTCATTGAAACATGTTCTGAATAGGTGGGCAGCTTGGTTAGGTAAGGGAACTTGTAATACATTTTTATGTGGTAGTTTTGCATAGAGTTTTAGAATGTTTTGGGAAAAAATCGTTACATAAATTATTACTCAAAACAGTATTCCAGTCTTACATTAACGCAAGTATACCATAGCCTGTATGTACGTACTGTTTTGTGACTAAAGGTCATAATTACATGTACAGTAAGTGGAGATGATCAGCACATAATATGTATAATTAATTTTTACAGTTTGATTATATGGACTTTATTTGGCATAATGAAGGGAAGTGATTTATCAATGTGGTTTACGAATAACCTAATTGTAGTTTACAATTTTTTCAAATTGCTCTTGTAACATAATTTTGACGGTCTCTTCCCGGCTTCCGGTTTTCTTCCGAATTTACGACGAAAATATAAAAATCACTGTTTTTTCCCCGGATTACCGAATTTCTCGACTCTGTGGCCACCCTGTACTAAAAAAGTGTGTACAAAATGAACATGAATGAATGGTTTTATTTACTATCTCCTGGTGCGAACATTTATGGCATTCATACTAGTCACGGCAGGGAGAAATACAATGTTACCTACAGCCCTTAACAAATTGTAGGAGTAAAATCGTCGGTTCAGTGGAAAAAGTTGGTATGTCCACATTTTGTGAAATTGAGTTAAAAACACAGCCGAAGTTGTAAGGGCACTATATTTGCAAGGAAAAAGTTTGCAACTCCTGTCGTACCTTGTTATCTTTAAGTCCATTTGAACACTACTCTAGGCATGTAAAGTTGGTAAGTACACTAACTTACTTTTTCTAGAGAGTATTGAAATAAAATATGCGACAGCACATTCTGGAAAAACGTTATATGTGTGAATTCAGTGCATGATAACAGCGGCAAGCCCAGTCTTTCCAGTGAGTATTGATAGCGACATGTTTTGTGCACACACATGTACTCAGCGCTTTAGCTTAGACACTTTCTCTGCTGTTTTAAATCACCAAAAATATATGTACTTGTTTTTTCCATTCTGGATTGGCTAAATATTTTTAGACTGGCTTGTTCTTCCATCCATAGTGCCGGATAGTCTCATAAACATTGTACATGAATGTGGTTCCCATCGCCAACGAAAAGAAGAATGATCTTCTACGTCTGTGCACATCTGGAACGCATAGTACAAGAGTCTTACAAGTAGTGCCACTCAGAAGAATCATATTCCAATGGCAGCTGTCAAAGACAAAACTCAGATGAAGATGGTGAAGTAATGGAAGCTACGGTTTATTGAATCCTAAAGTGACTGTTGGTTTAAGTACCTAATAGTAATGTCATGCACCTATTGTGCTATTCTGTTAGGTAATATTAACAATAAAACAGTTTTTAAATGAGTCACATAGTTTTAAGATAACAGAAGGCATTATATTGTAAATTTACCACTGTGTTATGACAGCAAAAAAAAAAAAAAGTATGTTAGTGCCTCCCAAAACATTTTTGTTTGCGATGGTCCTTGAAGTACTTGTAACTTAGTGTACTGTACCTTGGTTTTGAAAATGTTAAAATGTATTTAATGGCACAGAAAATAACTAATAACCTAATTATTTCAATGTATTTAATTTAAGATACATTTTACATTAATTTCTGATTATCTACATTTCCACACCAATGGTCAGGAAAAAGTATGTAAGTGCCACACTGCCATCCATTTTGTAACAATGCTTTTAGACTTGTCAATACACTAAGTATGTGTTTATAATTACAAAATATAATTAGTGCAATATAAAAACAGACAACAAATTAACATAGTATTTTAGCATTCTGATTTATCACAAGTATATGAAACTTCAAATGATAATTTCTAAATATTTTATGAACTGGACTTACCAACTTTTCCACTAAGCCGACGAAATGCTGGCACTCCTGAAAGCTATGGCGTTTCATGATCTGCCCTCAAAATGTGCATGAAGTTATTTCAGTTGTGGTTAACACACTCAAATAAACAGTTGAAGAACTAAGTAATTGGGTGGAATAAACGATGAAGGGACGAGAGCTCTACTAGGTAAAACAAGAACCCAAAAGATTCATTTCGTGAATATGGCATAGTTGAAGTAGGTGGGTCAAGCGAAACAAAATGCCTCTGGTATAAGGCGTAAGCGAAGAACATATCTATCATTAAGTTAACACAGAGAATGTAATGTATTTGAAATTGTATGTGTGTTTACATTTATTACAGGCGTGAATGAGAAAAGATAACTTAATTAAAGTTATTTCGTTAATAATAAATATCTTGAATTTGTTTAGGACTCAGTGAGTATTATAATGTTATGTATGTTCTTTCTTGGTATTTTACTCATTTTATTATACCCCTAAGACTAAAACAACTTGTAAATCTATTTATTTAATATAACTTCAGATAAAAGTATACTTGATTAACAAAAACTATTTATAATAGGTTATAAGCAGTATTCTAATACTATACTTAAAAATTAATATAGAATAATTATTGTTGTTGAGTGTTAGTTACGACTCAATGTCTTATCATCGCCACATTTCCATGACACTGTTCGGTCACATAGGGTTTGAAGTTGTTTCAGTCGTCATAACTTCCTACTGAAACTAATTGTAATGTCACAACATCTTTTCCATACTTTGCTTAGAATGGATTGCCAACATACGTTTGCAATAAGATTGTCTTGATATGGATCAACACACGGCTACGATACGATGGAAGACGACGGGAATTTGTGTAGCAGTGAGAAGAAAGTGAATATCATTTGTTATTTTGTTATTGCAACCAATTATACGAATAAATAAATTGTCTTAATTAACTACACTTCTAATTACTCACAAATATAACAACCAAAAATATAATCATTATTATCGATTGAGGATGCAACCTTAACATAAAAAAACATATGCTATGTAACAATACGTACAATTCGGGATTCATTCCGGTCCCCGGATTTTCGTATGTGGGAATCGTGCCGGACGATGCCGTTTTTCAGAGGGTTTTCTCGGGGATCTCACGTTTCCCACGCCCCTTCATTCCGGTGCTGCTCCATACTCACATCATGTCACCCATCACCCGCGCTCAACACCTCGATGTTGAGCGCTGACCAAAACCACTCTCACTCTCGGAATCCATTCAACCAACAAACGAGGTTAAAATATGACTGCATCAATATGTTAACGATAATAAGTTCAAAGTGCCATGTAACTTCGGCCCAAGACCACTGTTCCTGCTGCAAAGAAGAAGAAGTGGAAATGCGTGGTAGGACTTTCTTTGTCATGCACGCTTTAATCGAGGCCACGTGAATCAAATGCGTATAGCATATGAAGTAACATCGCCTAGTACTTTCACTAATCAGCTGTCATGCATTATGACGTTGCAGTCACCTTTCACTACCGGTTTATTCCGCCTGAGTTTTATTGACGCTTGGATAAAATACGACAACATAAGGTAAGCTACAGCTACACTGTAAAAAAAAGTACTTATACAAAGAAAGTCATTGGAAACCCAGTTGCCAAAGAAATTCCTTGTAAAACTACAATGGTTGTCCTTGTAATAAAATACAAGTTATATGTTTGTAAAATTACAAGGACTAGCCTTGTAGCTGTACTTTCAATAAGGAAAAAATAAATTAAAATGTTCAATGTACTCACAAATAACACTGAACTTATTTATCAAATAACCTTTGAATAAAGAACGTATACATTAAATTATTTTGAAAAAATAAAATAAAAAAATTCATATATGCCAGGAGATGTTAAGTTTCGAACCACTCTCCCCAATTTAAAAAACTACGCATTTTACCACTTTCTTATTTTTAATAAAATGTCTGATACAATGGCAAGGCTATCGCCTCGCCACTGCACCAAACCTTATCCCCTTTAAGTGAGTCTATGTCATATAATCCCCAGTGACTTTTCGCTTCGTGTAAGTGACGTAATTGGACGTTGGCGTGTGGCATACACACAAGACGAACACAAACACCCAGTCCTGAACCCGAGGGAGTGACTGTAAATGTCACCTCCCCGGCCGGGAATCGAACCCGGGACCCTTGACCCAGCAGCGCTAACCACTGAGTCAAGCGGTCGGACACTAGACCACTGTGTGACCTCATTGATTTAATATTTATTTATTTGTATACATTCAATGCACAGTTCAGTAATAATTATTTCTTTTAAAGCCTGCAATTAATATAAACATTCACTTTATTCAAGGAAAATACTTTTCAGAGGTTGTGATCTTTGCGTAAATAATTTTCGGCGGACTTACGATTTTTGTAGGCTACTCTTTTTTTCTAAGTTTTTTTTGCAAACATTATAAACTAATAATTTTACGATGAAAATTTTTTTAACATTTACAAAAGTTTGTGCAACTACGAAGAAGTGCCTTGTCATATTTAAAAAAAAATAATTTACAGTGCAGGAACGGTCTGTATAGGTACAAAGAATTTCTTTGTAGCATTACAAAACTTACCTTTGTAACTTCATAAACTAATGATTTTACAAAGAAAATCTTTGTACTTTTACAAGGATTTGTAAAAGTACAAAAAAATCCTTGTAAATTTTATAAAATTGTTTTTGAGTGTACCAGCGATCGTACCAATTGTTCCGCTTCAAATTTCTTCAGGTATACAGGAGAAAATAACAGGGGTTTCAAAAAAACCAAACGTAAATATGATAAAATTACTTATAAATGGTCCTCATAGAAGAAGAAAAGGGATGTAACGCACACCGGAATAATAGAATTCCGGGTGGCATTTTATGGGGTGCCATATTTATGAAAGGCAACGGCATCTGAAAACGTCCACTGCCTGTCCCTATTGCAAGAATCAAATCTAAAATGCGTCGTGAATGGAACCTGGGCCACCGTGATATGAGATGAACTTCCTGATAGCGAGATATAACGATGTCGGTTCCGCTGCATTGCACTATGCGGCACAGAAGTGGAGTCGAAACATACACCACAAATTAGGAGCGAATTGAATAACGAATCACCCGATGTGTATAACTGAAGAATAGACTCACTGATTTTTAGTGCATAGAATAAAGCACGAGTCTGTTTAAATGTATTATCAGCATGGATGGGAAAATTTCGCGAATTCAATTATCTGCACGTTAAATCCTAATATCCAGTTCATACTCAAGTCCCGACCATTTGTCCACTAGCTACTATACTCAGTGGAAAAGCAGACAAAGAACGAATAGACGGGGCTTGAGTATGCATAGGGTATTTGATTCTAACATGCAGGTCGTTGAATTCGCGAAAATTTCCCATCTCTACTTATGTGCACATCTGCAGCTCGTCTTCATGGTCAGTGATTGGGTGTGTTAACTTGGGTTCATGCTCGCAAATCGCAGACATGTGTTGTCGCAGTTATCTTATCCTCATCGGCGTAGTTTAATGAGCGACGCTTCTGCACGAAGACATGTTTCCAATAACCACGAAGAAGTGCAGCAGACGTGCATGCAAGACACTGCAACAAGTTAGCGGAAAACTATTTCCACCAAAAAGTAAGTGTACAGTGACCGAGTTTTCATTATTATGACAGTAATATATATATATATTTTTTTTTTAATTTAGAGAAAGTATTGTAAAAAAATTTAAACGACTTCGTTTTCAGGAAAAAATTGAATTAAATAATTTATGCTTCACCTAACCTAGCTAAGGCTAAGTCTATTTCCGTCTCGCATTTTATTTGATTCCAGCCTGACTCCAGTACAACTAGCAGTGGAAATTTTCCTTGCTAAACTCGTCCATACAATTTAGATTATACTCCTAACCTCATCGGATTCAACGGATGGTTCATTGACTTCCTTTAACATAGGCCGCATTCATCTTTTTTTTTTTTTTTTTTTTTTTTTTTTTTTTTTTTTTTTTTTTTTTTTTTTTTTTTTTTTTTTTTTTTTATTAAGCGCTTGAGACCACTGACGACCGTAGTTGAATCTGATGATCAGTAACTGACGAGTTGGGATATTGTGTCTGGTTTGGAGCCTACATGCTTTCGGATTGAGAATACTGATGTGCAGAAGGTGAAGCAGTCTCAAGATTGTAATGAAGAAGCAAACTTTACCTTCCCTGTGCGTGTGGCCAACGCTTTGCAAGCCCCTGAATTCCTCGCGGTCTACAGACATTTGAAGTTCGCGTCACTGCCAAGGCCTCCACACAGTCTCGACCGCACAATTCCTTGGCAATTACTTGCAGTGTATCATTAAGGCAGACTAGGCGTCGCTGTCGCAACACTGAAGATCTGTTCCTGCTCCTGGAGCAGGCCTCCAGTACCGTTGATTCACGGTTTCTTCTGCTACACAAACGACGTTTATTGAGTAAGCTCATTACGTAGTCGGAGGAAGACCGCATTTCTTTTTCTTAAAAACGTTGAGATGACAGGCTAGTAAATCTCTTTCTAGGAACGGCATTTGCCCTCAGTCGTCTCGGCAACGAAACAAAGGAGAACTCTCAACAGAAACCGGCCTCACTGAAAATAATGACATCTGCGATTCTCAAGGAAGTTGTGGCCTGTGTATTTAACCACAAGTATGCTCGGTGACGGTTCACACGACACAAGTGTTGTTACAAGTCGCGGTGGACCATGATGGTGTTTTCAAATTCTTGTGTAAGAAATATGCCCGTGTGTACTGAGCCTTACACTGTTAGAGCGACCGTGTGACACTGCCTAGAGGTGAAGTGGACGCATTTCTTACGGATGCTCGCATGAAAACTTTTTGACGGTAAGGTAAGATAAGTGGACTTAAAGTCTCGTCGACGAGGTAATTAGAGACGGTGATACAGCTTAGTACAATGACAGGAACTGAAGGAGTCTGCCATGGTCTTATCTAAGGAACTATCCCAGCATTCGCCTGTAGCAGTATTCTGTAACTCGTTAGCTGCGAGAAACCGATCGCTAATAGCTGTTAACATCAAATTTCGTTACCAGTTAAAAAATGTGATTCTGTAATGTCCTGAGTTTCTTACAATTTCTGTACCTTTACTAAATTTGTAGCTAAGCATGCACCATTTTACGGGAAAATTTCTTTATCTTGTCGAGGAGTACAAGACCCCTCGCTGACGTGTAGAATCGAGCTATGTTGTTACTGATTTAAATATTTCTATGCACACTTAAAAGTAAAATAAATTAATGTTATGCTAAGTCAGCCATAAACAGGTGAACTATAACACCTACCTTATATTATTTTGCACACGTGAATGGATCTGCAAGTTCGTGTCTTTACACTACAGTTGGTAGATTGTGGTAGCTTCAAATACATAACCTCGAAAGTTGAAACCAAAGTAAATAACTGAAGAAGCATACCCGTTGCAAGAAAGGTATTTTAAATTAAAGTCATGCATTTGCATAGCATTTTAAATGATTCGGAATGTAAATTTATTTCAATATAATACTATTTTTTAACATAATGAAAGGTTTTCTGAACTTTAGCTACTATATTCAATGTCTATTGTTCTGACCATAACTAAATCACTCGTGGCGTGGTGGTGCAGTAAGTTAATTAGCTGTAAAATGTCACATAGTAGAAATTAGTTATAATTTATTATTATCTGTGCGAGGAAGTGTTTATTTGTAAAACAATTATTACATTATCCAAATACAAAAAAAAATTTAGAATCCACAGGTTTTGTACAACAACATGACGAAGTCACAACTTGGAAGTGATTGGGACTGATTTACTGAAAGGAAATCGCCCACATTCAAATTACAATATGCTGTTGCAAGAAATGTACAAGGAAACGCAATAAAATATGTTTTGTGCTAAAAAATTCTAAATTTCAAGAAATTTTTGCGCATTTCAGAATTTGTTTGAATATGAAAAAAAATTCGCTGAGTTTATTTGAACCATCCCATGAATTGTGAGTTTATTTCAATAAGTCAGCTGATTTCCATAATTTCCGTGTCCCTGTAGCACGCAAATTTTGACTTTTGACATACCCTTACGTGAAAAGTAATTTGAGTCAAAGAGTGTCACCGAGTGAGGTGGCGCAACGGCAAGGTTTAAATCGCATTTGCAAGGACCCGGGTTCGATCTCCGCTTCCGGCCAACATGATTTTGGTTTTATAAGGGTTTCCCGAAATCGCTCCAGGGGAGTGCTGGGATCGTTCCTTAACTAAGACCGCGGAAGACTCCTCCAGTTCCTGTCATTCTACGGTGTGTGTCACCGTCTCCAATGACCTCGTTGTAGACGAGACGTAAAGTCCACTTATCTTATCTTACCGTCAAAAAGTTTTCATGCGAGCATCCGTACGAAATGCGTCCACTTCACCTCTAAGCAGCTTCATACGGGCGCTCTACAGTATAAGGCTCAGTGCACACGGGCATATTTCTTACACAAGAATGTGAAAACACTTTGGTTCACCGCGACTTGTAACAACACTTGTGTCGTGTGAACCGTCACCGAGCATACTTGGAGTTAGAGTAGAGTATAGTATCTAGTGTGGTATAAATACAGTTATATTTTTAGTTATCTCTCTTGTACAAGTCGAATATAAAAATTTTTAATGAATGCGCAACTTTTTTTGAGTGAAGCAGCTTACAAAGCCGAAGTATTTCCAAATAAATTGTTTATAGCTGAACAAAATAATATGTTGAAGGAATATTTCCGGATTGTGCATTACGTCATTTAATCCAGCATGTAGTCTACTACCAAGGGAACTTACATTTTTACTTTTTATAATTTATTTGTGTCGTATACTCAATAAATATTTAACAAAATACCCCCTGTAACCCAAATGCAGCTTTAAAATAAATCTGCATTCAAAAAGGTTATGGTGTACACCTTCTTGTACAAGAAAGATGGCAGCTAGAACGCTTGCTAGTATTTCCTTTCTTGAACACTTTCAATGCTCACTTTCATGCACAAGGAAGACAACCGTCAGCCTTTAACGGTACAGAAAGTGACAAATAGGAACTCACATGGTGCCTTGGCGGACGGACATGTCAAGATCTTCGAGGACGCGCACCTGACCGTACTGGTGGAAAGCATGCCTCACACAAACGGCGTAGCTGTCGTTGTCCTCAATTGCTTTGGTGCGCATCTCCATCTCAGCAGGTTTCTTGTAGCCGACCTGGAGGCAACCAAATATAATTGCGTTAACATTTATACAAGTTCTCTGTAATCAAACACATTTGAAAAATATTTTTTCGTCTTTCTGCACACCTTGTGCATTTTTGTCAGTGTATAACTTTTTAAGTGAAGAGATTTTTGGTCAGCACTTTACATCTAGGTCTTAAGCGCTGGTGAGAGGTGACATGACGTGAGTATGAAGCAGCGCCGGAATGAAGGGGCGGGAGAAACGGGAGGTCCCCATGAAAACCTGCCGATCACGATTCTCACATGCGTAAATCCGTGGACCAGCCCTGCCGGGAATCGAACCCGGATAACCTAGATGGGGAGGAGATAGGTCTGATTCCTCGACCACCGTGCCCCCTATGTAGAACTCTGAATTACAGTGGAAATTGTAATAGGTATCTATGTGTCGCCTATAGGTAAAGTTATTATTTTAGTAGAATTATATTTTTTATAAATAAGCCTAATGATACCCTATATTTGCATAAAAAAGATGAGTCAGATGTTGACATTACAAGTTTTATATTAAACACTATTGTAAACAGAAACTATTTTTCCAGCATTACTGACGTGACAAATGTTGACATTAAATATACAATGATATTTGGTGTGGGGATGTGTTTCAAAGTTTGATTTATAACTAGGCTACTTAATGAAAAGCATGCACATTACGATGCCTGTTTGGCAACACGATTAATTTTAAGAAGTATGTTGTGAAATGAAGTTTCACTAAGCCAGTAGCCAGTGAAAATATTTCAAATAAAATCAATTTCGATTGGAAAAATTTCATCTCGAAATTTCTCACCACAAGAATCACACAAGTTAACGATATCAAACGCTCCTTGTAACTTTTCACAGTAGCCAGTTCAGTTCAAACAAATATTATTAGACTACTATAATTAAAAAAAAAAGTGTAATATTGAGCTTAATTTCTGGGGCAACACCTTTGTCTGCTGATAAAGGAAACAACTACGCTTTACTTCATTGTATGTGTATATGTACCTTCGTAATAAATAATTGACAGAGGAAACAAAGTTCCGTTGTTATGCTAGGGGGTTAAGGGTGGTGGGAAACCTTTCAACGCACAAAAAACAAAATGCATAGATGCGTCTGGATTTCAGCTGCGAAGAGAAATACTTTCGTTTGTGTTTAAACGTCGTGTCATCACACGTCTTCCCATTTTGCAAAACTGAACCGAAACTCACAAGGCAGGAACTTAACAGCCTACACAAGATTTAAAAAGTTTTACAGTCATAGAAAATGTGTCCCCAAATATAGGCTTTAAATTAGTCCCATGTATTATACCATAGAAAATATTTTCCTACAACAAACCACGCTTATGATGTCTAAATGAAATTTATGTATTTCTAAATATTGCATAAAATATTTTAGTAAAAACTCCGACATCACCAATTCTAATTCCAGGATTATATTTGATATCAAACTGTCTCAGCTTATAAAATTGTAAACATTGTTTATTCACAGCTTAGGTTAACCAAGACAAAACACTATAAAAATAACAAAAAATACATCTTTTCTTTTCAGTTAGTGGATGAATAAGTAATTTATAATGTAGTTTCTTCAGAAGCCATTGCCTAAAGCACTTAAATGAAACTGTATATTTAAATTACAACTAGCTATTCATACTGCACGAGTGTGCTCCACAGAGCTACTTTCTGCGTCTATAGGTACAAACACTAAACAAGCTTCTAAACCGTGAATACATTTCTGCTAATGGAAAATATCATGAATTATTGACGCTGTTATTTGTTTACATTTTTCTAGAACTTTAATATGTCATAACTACTTGTCGTAATCCTTGGATATACGGGAACTTACAGAGGACAAGCATACAAATAAACGTCACGGACTGGTATAAGCATATCACTTACAAATGAATCATAGGAGTCATGAGGGGGTTTCCCGAGTGGGGCTTCCCCGAACGATTGCTGAAGCGGGGAAAATTATTCCGAAGTAAACACTAGGCTGCTTGTGACGTGATGAGCCATCGATCATTAACATTAAATTCAAATGTGGTGAGCAGTCATACAACTTGGCTGTTTTTCTTTGGGTTTTCAGTTACAGCAGAACCCCATGACAAATGGAACTTTGTACGTCGCCACTTAACAGTAAATTCAACAGTACGAGCCTTTCTCCTTTTGGTCCGTGACTTATGTCACACACGTATGACTGACATGATGATATTTATTAGAGTCCCGGATATCTCGCGGGTTCAATGACCAGCAGGCTGGACTGCACAGTCCTATGTACACTATGTCCTCAGCTACTTGTTCATTGGCTGGTGCTCCAGCGAGTGAGCGTTTGAACATTTGACGATGTAGCGCTGGAGTCCATGAGTGTTTTCATGAATGTCCGCCATTGGTTCCGAGTCCTCAAGGTCACGTTTAATAAATAGGGCCCTGAAAAATTCGCGTTTTCTTCCCGACACAAGCTAGAATTCCAGGAACTGTACGTTCGCGTCACTTTCGCGATTGGCCCTGGACTTATTTGACATCTTCTGGAAGTCGCTGAGTCAATAACAAAATTGTAACTAATCACTTGCCCATTTTGCCGCGGAAGAGAGCAGCTAATGAGCAGCTGCTGTCTGCTTGAGAAAACACACATTCTTGGAGGCTAGCCTGCTGGTCAGTGAACCCGCGAATTTTTCCGGGCTCTATTATTAACAATGACTACAGAAGGTGATTTATCGCGGGAAAAGTTGACTGTTTGCTAGACTTCAATGTAATGTATTAATTTCTCACGCTTATATTTTGTTACTGGCGATTCCCTATTTGATTGGGCCAATGATAACGCTGGTGCACTACTACTGGACGTCTGTGATTCGTCTGTAAACAACTGGACTGTGTTACATAACCGCCAGAGAAGAATAAATGACGCAGGACGCTACACTGATCTGCAGAATACGCTGGCAGAAGTAATTTTTGCGATAAATCGCCTTCTCTAACAATGACCCGATCGAAAAAATTCCAACGTGTACATGACTTAGAAATCCGACTTTTTCTCAGTTGAATCAGCGAAGTTTCCGGGACTCTTAATAATTATTATAGATTTCATAAGACATGGGTTACCGTAAAAGTGAGTGAAATTATGTTAAATTGGGTCAGCTTGTGACAACCTGAAATTAAATATAATTTGCTCTTTTTACTAGCGTGTTGATTGAATTAGCACGTTTCATACACAATAGTTGAGTGACAAAAATATGGCGTTCATAGCAATAGAATAATGATAAATTTTGAATGTCAATAAAATCATGAAGTGTCTACGGGCGAGTATAATACTGTGAATACTAACCTATCGACAAATTAAAACGCGAAATTGCATGTCTCTAGTAACGAGTTCTTTAACCGTCTTTACCTCAGCTGCACTGATAGCTAGCCGAATACCAATTTAGAAACTTGTCACCAAAGACGTGCAAGTAGACTGTCGAGTCTGTACAGTTTTTTTGGCAGTTGTTTGCTTAGAGAAATTATATCTATTTTTTTCCTTGCAGTCAGTCTCACAAATCTATTACGGGCGATCTCATAAATTTTCTTTCTCTTTCATTCACTATAGAAACTTTCATTTTAAGTGCATAAATATATATAATAAATTTTTGTATTTTACATTTTATTTAATTTTAAATTTTCATTCTAAAATTCAGCATTTTTTATTAATTACAAAAATATTTCATTTTTGGTTTTTATATATGTAATTTCATAGCCTACAACATTGTTATACACTGTGAATTTTTTCGGTTCGGTATGTCAGTCGGTTCTAGTGGCGTATATAAAACTGTAAAGTGCAAATTTTGACGTTTACGACTCATTACGCGAAAACTATGGGAGATACAACAATTTCCTGAGAGGAAGATTTAGTCACAATTTATGTCTAAAATACGAGAAAAAAAATATATATTTGATACAAACTTAAAAATAAAAAAAGACGTTGACAACTGAGGTGAAACGCGCCCTTAAGAATAAACATTCGTGAGTTAATTTATCGTAATGCAACTAGTTAAATTTGGCTATGCTTGTAGGACTAATATTAATACTTTATACACGAAAATTGACTTAATTATCCTCAATATCTTGTTTCCCTCGAACAAGCCAATAGGACCGCAGCACTAACGAGAAGTTGTTCGGAAGTAACTATGACACGTGATCAGAGTAAATGAGAAGCAGTCGAGATCGGAACGAACTTGGTTCGCGTATAACCCACACTTCAGCTGAACATTCAGAAGTAAACGAGCTCTATCTACCGTGAAACCGGGGTCATGGTTACTAGATTCTATTAACCCCGTGTAAAAATTACTGGTCTCCAATTATGGTCCGAAGCACGTGTCTTTCCTGTATTTTGTCCTTGGAAAAAAACTAGCTCGTGTTGAACTGTGAGTTCACTTTCATCCTGTTTTCTGTTCTGCTACAGTGCTTCAGTCATGCATAGTTTCACTGATAATGATATCACTTAGTAAATATGTCATGGCCTATCCTTAACCTCGACATACAAGAGTTTATGCTCTCTTGAGTGGGTCGCATATATTTGTTTCCTTCACACGTTTCGGGTCAAGCCATATAATTTCCTCCCGCTAACTTAAGAACTTAATAAGTATAATTTACTGGTTCGGTAATTTCTCCTATGGCACTGAGAATCATTAAAATTTGTATTCATTCAGAAAGCTAATCACATGTTAAATTTACAATCCGTATTAATAAAGTGGTATTTAAGTGATGTTTTCACAGTCATTATCTTATGTGATGTAAGAAACTTTTAACAAAATCTACTTTTTTTTAACAAGGACGCAGTAACATTCGTGTAATGGACCTGTTTTGCAATCTACACATGAATAGTTATAGTAATTAATACAAAATGAAAAGAAAAAATAGTTATAGTAATTAATACAAAATGAGAAGAAAAACAACTAATATTGTAATCAATTTCATATCGCATGTAGAACATATTTTTTAACTACAACTAAACACTGTCACTAATAACACTTAAATAAAAAAGACATACACAATTATCTTATAAAAAGTAAAGAATAATATTTTCAAATTATTGTTAACCAGTAGATGCGTGGGGGAAAATGGGCAGTTTAAATTAGTGTGACTGAATTGTAAGTGTAACTACAACAGAACTGAGTATATTATGTGAATATAAGTGTCAAATATTAAATTAGGGTACATTTAAATTAAGTTTTTGGGTTGATACATGTTGGATTTGGTGTTGTTTTGTTTTATTCTGTTTCAATTTAGTTTTTAACTACCTATTTGGTTTACCTAGCGGTACCCCGATGCATTCAACAACAATGATTTAAAAACTATTATCTTTACTTTCTAAAGGATCGTTTTATATGTCAGTGTTTTTTATTTCTAATTTAAGTGTTAATTGTAGGTTTTTAAAATTTAGTTCCTCTACAATAATTGTAAATGTAAAATAAACTAGCATTTTTATACAGCTTCAAAATTATTGAAGCATTTATTTTGTCAAACAAAAACCGTTGAAATCGATCTATTCTTTGGGAGCTACAAAACCACAGACACACACAAACAGACTTAGGCGTCAAACATATTACAGCATGTCTAATGTTTTCCTTACGACTTTCCCATTTTGTTATTGTAAGATATTAGATAATAATACTCATTTTCAAACTAAAAAGCTTCAACTACACTGTAGATTAATAAGATATTGTAATAAATATTCTATTATGTCAAAAACTAGTGTGTTTGATATGGAACTTTTCACGTCGACTCTGAGAAGAGCTCATAATTTTTGAACAGCTGGACAGATTTTCATAAAATTCAGCTAAGCACCATCCCGATGAAACTAGCTGTGAATTAAGTAAAATTATTAAAATCAGTCCATCAGTTTGGGAGATGTGAAGCCACAAACAGATACACAGACACACAGGCAGACATATCCGTCAAACTTATGGTAACTCTCCTGTTTGGCCGGGGGTTAAAAATAATTCAGAATTGTGATATAAATTGAATAGAACCTTTTGAGCCCGATAATAATTGCAACATGTAATGCTGAACTGACCGGGCAACGGAGCATTGTAGAGCTATAAGTTATGTGTACTATCTCGTGGGTTACCCTATAAATGTACTTAGGAATTTGTATTGAGATATCTATTTTAACAAACTAAAGAGCCCATATCACACGCTATAACGAGTTTTTCTTCATCGCATCATGCCTCAAGATTTTATTTCCATTTATTGGAAAATGTGGTAATAGAAACTAACTACCTTCACTTGTATTAAACCATTTGCGTCTGAAAAAATTAGAAGCATAAAATGAATTACTTAAAGAAAAAATTTCCTTCAAATCGTGTTTTTAATTACTTTTTTCCATAATGTAAACGCTATGTTAATATATTTAAAAAGAGAGGTAAGTAGCAAGTAAAGAATGTGTTAGCAATTATTTTAAGACAATATTTGTTCAAATACCTTTATTGTTTTGATCTGTGTAATAGTAACTATAGATACACTAATTATTTACTGATTTCAGACTCATATTAGTAAATATAGATACAACAGCCAGCTCACTTTAGTATAAAAAATTCTGTTAAGTAATTTTTTTGTCACTAATAGCTCTGAATTTCAAAATTATGTCGTAAAAATTAGTTACAAGTAAGCAATAATTTATCGCTTTTTAATTAAAACCATAGAATAGTAACATTTATGTTGAAAAAAAAACACCTATAATCTTCAACTGTGATGCTCATCGAGAGTAATTTTAGTAAATATACTGAATCATCTGTTACCGGTATGATAATTTAATGTTTTTTGTAAGTTATTCATCCTCTTTACAAATCCTTCTGTTTTAACGTTTTAAAGTCGGTAACAACTCGACAAAAAATACCGGATTCCCAATTAAAGGACAAATGTTCGATTTCCTGTCAAACCATTCCATAGTTATCCGAAATAATCGCATGTGAACGCAGAAACGGTTCTGAAGTGGGCAATGGCGAGTTTGAGCCACACTTTGCCGCCCATATCACTGCAACCCCTCAGTCACCCCTAAGGCAATACCCCAAATGACTGAGGCCGCACAGAGACAGGGACAGACCAGGCTCAGACGCGAGTCGTTGAGTTTCCTGCATGAACACTCTCGGTAAAATAATTAAAAAACAGTGCCGAACCCACAGTTGTCAACAGTCGCCTACAAAATCTATTTAAATTAATTTACTTACTTTATTTCTAAATTATGTTACCGGCTAGGAAAATATGAGTGAAACACAAATGTCCAACAAATATGTTTACTTGCAACAATAATAAATTTTTCCTTTTATTTTTATCACATATTAATGCGTGAACTTGAGTATTTAGTTTTAAAGCATCCACTTATATTAACATTTTGAATATCATCGTGGTTTCACAATAATGAATTACATGGTTACATTTTAAGTTAAACAAAACTCGGGCCCCGGAGCTTATAATTAATATTTCTTTTATAACATTTGATTTTATGCTTTAACAAGACCAAGGTAAAAAAAAAACTTTTTTTAAATATAACATGTCCACTTCAACAGTATTTTCAATCAGTAAATTTTAGTTTTTTTTTAACAATGTTAGGTTGGTAATTTATTTTCTCGAAATTCACCAAACCACCCGTTGAACATTTAAATAATAATTTAGGCTTTCAGATCAAATGAAGAACATGCATCCCACTTGTTTGGCGCAGATGCAGGGCATCACATGCCGGGGCTATAGGCTCACAGGCCTCTCCACAGCCATGAACGAAAACCAGGTAGGTAGGCTATAAATATCACCCACGCACTGGAACCGCTACAGTAATTAAACAAATAACCACATTGTGTGGGCTCAAAAACCCAAATAACACAAATATTCACACTCGAGCAATAAAATTAAGAATATAGAACTTACCCAAAGCGGTAAGATACAAAGGATGTCACCTCATAACGAGGATTTCACTAGAGAGTTAAATTTCACAAGTAATCACGCCATTGTGCAAGTAGAAGAAGGAAGAAGGCGGAAATAGCCGTAGAATACCAAGGATCGTGCCTAGAGTAGTGTTTAGTGAATTCGATACATCGAACACATGTTACTCGTTCGTGCACCAATATGCGCTTATCTTTTTTAACTTATTAAAATATTAACAATATTGCTGAGAAAGGTTTATAAGTTCACAAATAATAATCTCAATATTTATAGCACATATTCTAAACCAAATTTAGTTACCAACTTGGAATATGTGGTAAAATTATTACATAAATATTTTATATTTTAGTAATGCTTATAGCACTACCAGACATTTGGTTAACTACTAACATTAAAATTCACAAACATTTAACTACATAAATAATAAAAATACCATGTACGTTATTTGATTAATAAGCTATTACAAAATTTAAAAAGTCAGGATTTTTGTAAATACTCTTTCCTTAACAGTGACGCCATTAATGTTCCAAAAAAAAAAAAAAAATACGACTGTGACAGGGGTTTTGCAAGATAGTCAGAGAGGAAAATTGTGCCATAAACAAATGGCACAAGTTTACTTGGAAAACTGGTCGCCGAAATAAAGAGGGCGTACCTTAGGTATGAATTTATCGGCATGTAATACGACAAAATCTCGAATAAAATCAAAGAAGTTGATTTATCAAAAAGTTACGCTTAGGAAATAATGAACAGTTTCGTGAACACAGTATATTTAAACTACGAAAAACTGAATGATATAAGCAAGACAACATAGATAAATGTACAAATTATAAATAAACACATTTTATTAGAATTAATAATTTTACCTTGCACAAATTAAACAACAATTGTTCAATTCATCACTTAAAACTGAATCTACTCCCTTGTTCGTAAAATTCATAGTAGCTTAGCAATGTGAAACAGAACTAAACTTAAAGGTAACAGAACTTTCTGGTTCCAGGTTACAAACCACATGATCATCGACTCTACGCTCACAAAAAGCAATTCATTCTAAAAGTTCAGGTAGTCACAAGGAAATTACTGGAATAATATTTTCCTTAAGACACTTACTTACGGATTCGAGTCGCTATGCTAAGACTAACAACATAAATTGCTTGACCATCAAACGATTATCAATTTTATATAACGCACCGGTATGTGAGAACTCAAACGGTTCATCTGAGTTTCCTAATGGAATACCGCATCCGTGTTGAGATTTGCAGAACAAATATATTTCTTGTAAGTCACAAGTACAGGATGCGATCGGTAATTCTGGCCTAGATTCCTTTCGGCATATTGCTCATATCTATCTGGGTGACGGGTGTTGCAGAATCTTTCCCACAGAAACTCAGTACAGAATTCGTTTTGTATTTTGCGGAGCAACAGAGCATGGTAGATACAGTAAAAGAAGTATGTGTGTGTTTTCATGTGCTATTACTGCATATTAACTCTGTAGTCGGCTGTGCAAAAGGTAACATTTTGTTAGAAAAAATTAGTGACTTTGGAGTTGTTAAAGTTTTACAAATTTCGAAAATGCATGTTATATATATCTGTGTATGTGCGTGTGTTTGTGTCTTTATTCTCTACTGTTATAAATAGTGTATTTGAAAATAATTATAAAAGTCAACCAAATGAAAGTTAAATGATACGCTTGTATGTTACGCAGAGAGTCTCGTTTCAAAGAAACAAAATAAAAATACTTGAAAAAATGTAGAGTTAGCTTCATGCTATTGCGCTACATGTATGCTCCCTATTATTTTGATAATTATTTGACATATAAATGAAACCCAACGATTCAAACACTTCTGAGGGCTTTTTAACTTAAATGACTGTGACTGTTAAGAAAATCTCGTCTTCTTAGCAGTATTAACTAGCTAGAAATTGTTATTTTTTATATAGTTAAAAGTTGAAAGAAAATCCACTCTACGGAAGTATAGTGTGTCCAACTGACAGATGTATGAAAGTCTGAAACGTATGAAAGTTGAAAGTACGAAAGTACATATATACATACGTACATACATACATACATACAAACCTACATACATACATACATACAAACATACATACATACAAACCTACATACATACAAACCTACATACATACATACAAACCTACATACATAAAAACCTACATACAAACATACAAATCTACACACATGCATATATGTGCACATATATGGTATTAGGCTACCCAAGATCACTATTTGTCAGATATGATATATTCAAACTCCGTCAGGTTATTTCTCATGAAATTTAAGACGAACATGTGTTGACCACTTTTCCCCTTACGTAGGCAAAATGCAACAAAGAAAGCTCGGTGCCTGGAAAAGACACTGGATATGAAGGGATAATGTGTGTTGCATTTTGAGTGTAACAAAACATATTATGCTTGCTGTTCCTAAGTTTCCAACAGTCTACAAGAAATGGCTAGTGTATTCAAACTCGTGTTTTTGTAAATGTCGCAGCCATGTTACAAGTCCTACCACGTTATGTAACTAACTTTAGTCATTAAAGAAACCACATTAAAGGAAATAACGTTAACAGTAAAATAATTTAACGATAACTAAACATACTTGAGAATAAATAACAAATGTTCCGGCAGCGTGTAGTTGAACAGCGATCTACATATTACGGCACATATGGGGTTTGTCAGTACCGTCCCCTTTGCGAATGCCAAGTCTGTATTTATTTTAAATGTTGTATAGTGTCCTATTAGTTAAGTAACACACTATGTAGTGAATGTCTAGCGCGACGTTAGGAGGGTTGTCATTGCAACAGAACATAAAAATACGTAAAGGATTTATTTTGCTGTACTGATTTCTATGCGAATTACTTTATTAAAAAAAAAAAATGTGTTCGGGTGTAATTTGTGGACTAGGTATGTTCTCTTAAACTTCAGTACATAAGTGTATAACAACTGCGGAACGGAAAAATTGTTGGTTTCAATGGCCAGCAGAATAACATTTGAGACAATCGGTGTACTGAAGCAGGCAGTAGCTGCTCATTGGCTGCTCGCTGACCAAATGGTATCACTTGATTAGGCCTGCATTTAGCTGCTTCTGTGTTATTGGCTGAGCGCTCTCCCGGAGATGCAAAATAAGAAACTACGAGAAATCATAAAAACTACAAACTTACAGATGAGAGTTCTATCTTGTGCTCAAAAGAAAATACGAAGTATTCAGGTACCTAGCCGTATGATATGCTCAGTTACAAGAGCTTTATTTTTTTTAACTAACCCGTAAAAACAATTGTCTGCTCTAAGGTTGTATACATTTCTATCTTTAAGATTTTCTGAACACTTGAAAGTAAATCAGAAAAATTAGTTCCATGCATTAGCAAGCTATTTTAAGTGTTAAATCCTTCCATTTTAAAAAGTTATTCCAGATCATGTCTACAATTTTTCGGTTCATTTGCTAGTTAATTCTCTCTTTTTTTTAATTCGTTATGTGCGCCGTTAAACATTAAAAATATCCTTCACTGACGCTCATGACAGCTTTAATGGCAGAATGTTCAGATTCGGGTTCGATTCCCGGCGGGGTCGATCCTCGGATTTTCGCATGTGGGACTCGTACCGGATGATGCCGCTGGTTGGCGGATTTTCTCGGCGATCTCCCGTTTCCCCCGCCCTCTCATTCCGGCGCTGCACCATACGTTACGTAACTCCTCACCAGCGTTAAAGATTACGATAATGAGAGCTAACCAAAATTTCTCACTCTCTCATTCTTAATACCTATTACATTGAAAGTGTACAAAATTCGTTAAAAGAAATAAATTATCACTGGTTTTTTTTTTTAATTTTCGCAGTTCGGTGCTCACACGAAGACGCGATAGCTATCTGCAACATCGCATTGGATTTAGCCTTCTTGTTTACGATAGCACTTCATAAACCGCACAATTAATAACCTTAATTAATGCTGAAATACAATGACATCATAGAGGGCGCTATTTGAAACGTGAAGTAGCCTATAATTTTAGAAGGTGAGTGCAGATCATCATCATGAACGTTAACAGACGCCAAGGCCTTCTAGAACGACATGAATGTTTTTATTCTTCATGGTCGTAAAAAATATAACAAGACTTAGCTGCTACATTGATTTATGAAACTTTGACCTTGCTGGTTGATAGGTAACTGACATGCAGTTAAAATAGTTAGGTGATAAAAATAACGATACGAATTCATTTCTTTACACTCTCGTTTTTTAAAGAAAAGTCAAGGTGCCTTCAAATACGATGTCTTTAGTGCTGTAAAAAATGACTCTTCCGAAATTTTTTTTACATAGAGCCCCGACAGTTGTAATTTGTTGGTCACAACATTGTTTCAACTGTTATTACAAGCAACAGTGAAGTATTCAACGCACGAAGTAGGGCAGATATAATGTTTTCTGCTATTTTACTCAATTTTTATCGTACATGTTGTTTACACTGTTGTTCCCATGAGTAATTCTAATCAGAATCTTTAGCAGTAAGTACGCTTATATCACACTAAAAAATCTTTGAGCAGTCACAAACCCGTAATCCCCAAAAATATATGTCTTAAGAAGAAACGCTAAAATAATTAACACACATAGTGGCACTTAGGAATTCGTCAAATTTCAGAGGACAAGCAAATTTTGACATTGTTTACTTCCAGCTTACTACTTCATCTCCAAACAGCATTAAACGTAAATTTTTACTGGCGCAAAGTTCACTCTGCAGATGCACAAAACCTCAGTTTAACAATTTGGTTTAACTAGTAATGTGGTAGCCAAGGCAAACGCATACAGATCCTCTTTAAGGAGTATGGAAAGATACGCTGTCAAGAGGACGACTGGAATACTCAATTGTCAATAAAATCTGAACTGCTCATCAAATTTCATGAGATTTTTGCCGAGTAGATATTTTATCAGCGGACGTTTATTTATATAGCACTATGCGAAGTATGATTTACATTCAAGAAAAAATTTGAAACTGTTTTTTTAAATAAAGGCTTGAAACCACAAAATCTACAAAAATTGAAAACTGAAGTTTTTATAATTTTTAAAATGATAATATCTAGGCCTCTATAATAACCGAATTTAAAAAATACTCGCATTTTGATTTTAAAATAGTTAGAACATCCGTAAACTTCTCGCGGAAAGATTTTCGGATAGTAAAATTATTTAAAAATCAAAACGCGAGTATTTGTAAAATTCGGTTATTGTAAAGGCCTAGATATTATCGTATTAAAAATTTTACAAGTGACAGATTTCCATTGAATAGTTTTCCAAAGAAAACCTTATCGAATTTTCATGAGTAGTTATTTTATTGACGATTGAGTAGTCAATTCGTCCACTCGACATCCTACCTTTCCATATCTCTTAAGTAAAGTGGTAAAGCGGTATAAAATAAACATATTGATTTTACATCCTACTTTATGAACAGAGAGAGAGAGAGAGAGAGAGAGAGAGAGAGAGAGAGAGAGAGAGAGGGAGGGAGGGGGTGACAGCCAGGAGGGAGAGCGAAACCTCCCTGGAACCATCTCAGCTTAAACCGATGTGTCTGTAAGCAAGAAATTTTGCACACGAGTTACATAAATAACGTAGGTGAGTATCAAGAAAGAATTTTTAACAAATTCACCCCCTAAAGGTGTTAAAATAGGGGATGAAAATTTGTAGTGGAGACTCCCACGCGCGATATTCAACTATTACACAAGAATAATTTACACCGCAATTGGGTACCCTCCCCATACGCTATTTATTTATACTATCTACACTGAGAGAAAAGTATTGTTGTACCATACTTCTGTCAAATAGGTACAGCAGTATTGTTTTGCTGTCGGTACTATCTGGATAATTCCTACAACTCTATGTTCCGTAAAAGGAAGAAAATATATTGTTTCTTGTGCAGAAACCATCATTGTCGAAACAATCCAGATACTACAAACAACTAATATAGACTACTATTGTTCCTATTTTAAACGGAACTATGGTACCTAAAACAATACATTCCTCTCTGTGAAGAATCTGCATTCATATGACGAAATACTGTCACACTTACGAGAAAGGGAGATATACACACGCCCACTCAGGGTCTAGTAACCTTGCCGTAAACGGGTCTTGGTCTCTTAACAGTTATAATAGCTCCAATGAATGAAACTTCTGCCGGAGTTGCGTAACAACCACGGGATGTGCCTCGGGTTATGAAAGCGAGATGTGACCGGCTCAAGTACGTCCGCTTTGTAAGGAATCTTGCTCGAAATACACGACCGGTTCTTGTTGGGAAATACTGCTTGGCTCGAAAGCTGGCCACGTTTAGCAAGGTATATGTGACTCTTACTTCTTGTAGCTGCAGACGACTGATCTCGTATAATGATAATTGGAAATCTTGGTATGGGCTTTGAATATATATATATTCAAAGGTATGGGTGTTTCACGATAAAGTTAGCACTTTTGAAGAACATCTTGTCTAGAATAATAATAGAAATACATTTTGTATTGTGACCACAAACATTAACGATTGTGTACTTTGACTGTTACATACGTTTCTTTGTTTACTTAACATTTATTTTACTCCGTACTGTCGTTTCCGTTGGACACTCTTAAAATAAGGTAGGGTATGACACGTATTTGTTTTAAAGGACACACTTTAGTCTTACATCGCTACTAGTGTTAAGGTGTAGGGAATTTAATTGAGCAAAATTACAGCACGAACGCAAGACACTACGTAAATATTCAATGTATTTTCTCTAATAAAAATTTGTTAGTTAACAGGAAGTGATTTAAAAAATACTATGGGCGTGAAAGTGTCTTGATAGTGTGGAATTTGCAACACAGAATTAGTCAAGTACTTATGAGCAGTGGCAGTAGAACATAGCCCCAGTGTAAAGCCAGAGTTATTGTAGTGATATTTCCAAAAGTCTTTTTGAAATATTTTAATTTGAAGCACAACGTTCATAAAACAATATGCGTCTGTAAACATTACAGCTAGCTTTACTCGTCTGAGCACAAAAAGGGCTATCGTGAGTAAATTTAATGTCACAAAAAATCTAATTAAATCTTCAAAATTAATCACAACGCTAATTGATTGCCCTGATTTAATCGCTCAGAATTTAACAATATGTAAGCAGTCCTGGCTCTACGCTGCTGAAGATAAAAAGTAATTATGTTACCGTATCTTCTAAGAATTCCGACAGTAAATCCTCGACGTCGAACCTAAGAACATCACCTAGAATGTAAGGGGCAGCATTCCGTCATTCTGTATGGCAAGCGACAACGAACAACCATAACAGAATCCTTTAGAGCAGAACTCAGCAAACTCATGTACAGAACTTACACGATGACACCAGAAAACGGTCATCTTTCTTCTGAAAGTATCACTCCGTTCCTAACAGAAATTTCTTCTAGCCGGCTGTACAAACAATTTCATGTTTTCCCAAAGAACTAATTTCAAAATTTAATCGATTGTTCTATTTCAATAAACTTTTAAAATATGTGTTACGCACCTTTCACTGCCGCTGACAAAAATAATGTATATAAAAATTTTACAATTTACACTATCAGACATTTGTAATCATTAATAAACAACAAAAATGTTAAATTTAAATATGGCGACAAAAACTGGATGGATTCTCTATTACTTTTTCACGAGGTTTCTAAGTACATAAACAACGCTGTAATTCAGTGATACAATATTGACAAAATTTAGTTTATAATCTCATAACCTGTAACACGTGTGACATTTTGTTATGTTACGTGACATTAAAAAGTGGTAGGAATGTATAAACTACGTGAAAGTAAAAATGTAACAACGGCTTTAAAAGTGCTGATTTTATCCTGAACAACTTACACCAATCTGATGTCATGTGGTGATACGAATTAGTTTTCGGCTCACTGTAATCCAAGCCACGTACGTTTCTACTACGTTTACTATTGGATCTCTGTCCTCAAGTTACGCCATGGATAGAACCTCGATTTTATGGCGAAAATATTTTGCACCATTTGGTTTCAACGCTTTATGTGCATAGTTGCAGCTTTGCTTCATGGTCACTGACTGTCTGTTTTAACTCTCACTTGCCATGGGAGGTTCTACAGACCAATCACATACATAGTCTGTCTCAAGAAAGAATTCCACTTTTTGATAGTTGTGTTTACATTCCTTTTCATAGCTTCTGCCATCAAATAAGCAGTGTTTGCCTCTGCCACAAGTGATTTTTACACGAACACACTCAACTGGCTCTCAAATTGTGCAGTGTATCAAAATGAAAAGGAGTTTCTATAGAAATTAATACACATGATAACTCTTCAGAACTGTCACAAATTGGAATTCTTATGCGAGACAGACTATATATGGTATCACAATAACCTTATTATGATTAGTGCAGTCAAACAAGAGACGTGTCTGAGCATAGACACACTGCCAATAACCATGAAGCAAAGCTGCATATGTGCCCGTAAGGCAATAAAATGGCGCCAAAATATTTTCGCAACAATCCTTGGCTCTGACAATGGAAAACTCTGAGCCAATCACAAGTAAGTAAATAGGTACCGAGTCCCGTCCTACCTGGTCTGGGCGGCTCTCTGGGCCACCAGCCAATGGGCAAACAACTAAAGATTGAGAAAACGAAGTAGAATGGAGTCAAATCTGTAGGATATTTAACTCGCGAAATTGTTGCGTGTCCTTCTATATACAAACAATGTTTGCTTACCGCGACACATGATTCACCAGGACCGTAAACACGAACCCTTAAGGGTGTTCAAGTGGGGAAAAATCGTAATTTTATATTAGTATAAAATAGGGTTAGTTTTGAAGATGTTACTTGAGAGCGCATTTTCCTCTTACGAAAAAAATTATTCTCAGCTAGTTTTTCCATAATGTTAGTTCAAAGTCAAAATTTGCGTATTTTTACTTCATGCAAAACCTGAAAATCAGTAAACATAATGAAATAGAAAAAAATCACATCAAAAGTACATGCCACGGTCTTATGGCTTGAAGCACATAGAAACCGTTTACTAAAAATGTTTGTACTTTAAAAAGATTTTTAATAATTTGCTATTTTTTTTTACTTTTAGAAGTTTTTTTTTAAATACAAAATATTTATGTAAAGGTTTTATATATGCTTCAAGCCATAGACCGTGGCATTTAGTTTTGATGTGATTTTTTCCATTTCGTTATGTTGACTGTTTTTCAAGTTTTGCATGAAGTAAAAATATGCAAATTTTGACTTTGTGGAAAAACTGGCAGAGTTAAATTTTTTTGTAAGAGGAAAATGCACTCTCAAATAATGTCTACGAATCTAACCCTATTTTATACAAATATAAAATTATGATTTTTCGACTAGCGCATGGATGGCGTTTCAGCGTGTCACGCGTGTTATTTTTTACGCGAAATCGCTTAACTTATTAATATATAAAGGTTATCTACGAAAAGAACACACACTTGAAAATATGCTTCTATGTTTCAAAAAATTCAGCAGGCTTGTTAGAAATATGATTTGCGGGCCTCTCATAATTGCCAAAACTGTTTTTTTAGACTGCTTGCTATAGCACCGAAAATATTACCTGAATTCGTAAAGTGCAAAGCGAGAGGCGTGAGTTGTCTTTACTTCACACTATTAACAAATAAAATGTTGTGGCCACCGCTTATAGTCTCGTAGGAAAAAGACTACAACGAAAACCTTGCACGCCAGTTTGGCGCACAGCGAATAGAAGCGATATGCTTCTAACCAAGCGTGGGACACTAGCTCTTATCGTTACGCTGTTCCCACGCGTCAAAGGTGGAAATTCAACACTGGCGAAGACTCCTCGTAAGAAGCTGGATAGGCATTTTTCAAAAATAAAGAGCCATTATAGACGATGATTAAACCCGCGGCCTCACGAACGTGAGTCAAACATGCCACAAAATAACCAAACACGCTTGGGTTCTACCAAGAGAAGCTCGTTAACAAAATGTTGGCAGACATGTAATTATAAGAACCAGTTGTTTCCAAAGGAGGCTTATTGCCAGACTTCTGGAGGTTCTATACGGGTCAAGGCAAGCTGCTTCTGTACGTCTAAATAAACGCTTGCGTTACGATGTTCCGTTTGTACGTCGACGATATGGACACTGATTTATCGCGGGAAGAGTTGACTTGTCTGCTAGGCTTAAATGCAAGATGTTCGTATCTGACAATCTTCTTTCGTTGTTGGCTTATCGCCATCTGACTGGGCCAGTGATCACTTGGTGCACCGCTACTGAGATTGTGCGCTTCGTCTTTATACAACCACACATGTAGATTCCCTCGCAACCTTTAAAGCTATCTTCATAAACATTTGCTCCATCTAGCTCACCAGTGATTTACTGGCAAATAACATTTTGTGACTGCGTTTGTGTGTGGGAATATGTATGTACTTTTTTTTTCGTTTAACGTTTTCCCTCTTTTAAGTTACGTAAAAATAAATGTTTAAACCTTTAATCGGTAATGGTTTAGTTTGATGTAGTCAGTGTGTGGTTTAGTGGAAGAAAAGGCACATTTGCTTTAACTACGCCACCAAAAACCAGTGGCGGATCAAGGGCAGCAGGGTGCCCGGTTCCCCCTTTTGACCATTTATGTATATAGTTAATCCTTTTAAAGTGATATATTGAATATTTTTGTTTAGGAAACGCCTTAAAAAACACCGTTCTGCGCTTTTAAAACTAAATTTTTCCATGGAAGAGCCCTCGGACACCCCTTCTTTGACTCTGGGTGTGGGCACAGCCACTTTTTAAGGAATAGGCCCATCCCCCAAAACCTTGAGCTGGATTCATTCCTGTCCAAAACTAAACTAAATAAATAAGTAAATTAGTTTCATGTAATGTTGTGCATGATTTCTATAAGCACTGAAGTGAATATTAAACCACTTAAAGTAACGCAGAAGGAAATATACAACTTGTTGGACCATGTGTCAATCTTCGGGTCATGGTTGCTTACGGAAAATTAAGTGGGATCATATTATTGACTACAATATTGTTTGATACCCAGGTATTTTGCGAGTTTAAAGGTCTGCCGGCTGGACTCCACAGTGTATCTCGTCCTCAGCTACATGCTTGTTGATTGGCTGCTGCTTCAGTGAGGGAGAATTTGCACAGTTGACACTGTAGCACGGCAGTCCGCGAGTGTTATCACGTAAGGGGTATTGATACTTTCCACCTTGTATTTATATGTTTATTCTCGATAACTTCTGTTCCAGTCGATGTATCAAAATTTTTGTCACGACAGGACGTAGATACAAACTTAATCGATTTCCTGTAATTGTTGGAACCGTAATATATTTATTATTTTGCAACGGGAAACAGCTGAAGAGGAAATATTGCTTCATTTACGGGAGCGACTACGGAGGCCACCAAATTAACAGAAACAATGCCGTATGGATTCCAAAAAGTGAATGAAACAATAAACTATGCCTTTTCAGTGTAAACAAAGTTAAACAATGTGTCTATTCCCTGATTTATAAGAAAAACCGTAAAACCGATGTGACAGGGATCAATCCCCCGTAAGTTCGCCATTGGTTCAGAGTTCTCATGGACAAGTTTCATAAACAATCAATGACTAGGGTGACGATTTTGTCGCGAAATTATTTTTGCCCCACTTCGTTCCAGTGTCTCACCTGCACATCGGCAGTTCTAAGTGCTTCATAATTACTGGTAGCGTGTCTTTGATCGAACACGTTTCTCATTTGACTACACCAATCAGACTAAGATTATTTTTACCCCGTACGTCTGTAATTTGCCTAAGTAAGTGAGAGTAAAATCATCCAGTCACAGACGATGTAGCAGAGCAGCATATTTTTGCCATAAAATCGTCTATCAATGACTCATTCTGAAAGTTACCAGTATATCTCTACAATTTAATCAGAGAAATTTTCGAGTCTCTAACTACTGTGTCGTGAATATTGAGAGGAATTGTAGTTTCTTTTTGTGGAAATCTTATCTCATGAATAAGAGTAGTGAAAATTTTGCGTTATATTTTGCCAACAGACTAAAATCCAAACGGATTTCGACTAATTTGAAGACTTTCGTCGGTCGACAATGTTGTGGATTATCACGGAGGATGCTTCTAGCCAATAATTTAAAGTTCCGTTGTAGATTAACCAATCTACTATAAAGCGGTCACAAGCGAAATGACATCACATAGAGGCTCGTGGCAAATGAAATCAACCCGTAGGGCACTGGTATCTACAGGTCAGTGAATTCTAGAGTGTCTCCAAATAATTACGCGAACTATACAGGTCACTGTTCATGAGTCAAGGGAGCTACTGAAAATTGTATCCAATAAGAAGCTTTACGGTAAGGATTTTGTGTGTATTTTTGTATATGATTGTTGCTAAGCATCACATTGTTTTGTCCAAAGGCGCATCTTGGTGTTCCGACCAGCTGTGTCTCAGCCTGAAGACGGAGATAGATCGCAATCCCCGAAACGTTGCATTTTTTCGTTGATTTTAACTTGTGTTGTGTTGTCTGTTGTCGTGTGTTTGTTGTCCACTGTTCACTGTTTTTGTCCATTTAAATCTTGTTTCATATTGGGAATCTGGTTCTATATTTGTGTCTGTCTTTTGTGTATGTCTTATGTGTCTGGGTGTTGTGTCGATACTCGACTGAATTCCATTTCTAGAATTATTTGTTGTCTAATATAACTTTTATTTGAAAAAAAGTGACAAACTTCCTCTGGGATTGCTTTTTTTATATTTTTGTGTGCGTTATATTGGTTTTTTCTTGTTCGTTCTCGTACTTTGTCATAAAATGCAGGTTTGATCAGCTAAACATGAGCAATGGCGTATGTCCACAATCCAATAAAATTTAATTGTAAACTCCCATTGCAAGAAACATTTAAAAATCTCAACAATAACTATCTTAATTTTTATATTAACTTTAGTGTAAAAATTTTGTAATTCTAAGCGGTAATGAAATATTGAAGGCATGTTATTACTTACCATGGCATAATGAAGACAAAACACCGTTGGTAAAACTCACTACAGTAAACTGTTTTTGAGGAAAAGAGATTTAAAATTTCTAAGTCACGATGCACCAACAGTTTCTTCGCTCTTATTTACATTTCCTCGAAAGTGGGGCTAACAACTTACAACGCTTTTCCTGCCTTTCAAAATGTAGCTACAGCCTTCTATTTTACCCTCCAGTCTTGGCATTGAAATGTAATAACAGTGAATTACTCCTATAAGTAGGTAGAGTCATTCTCATTAAAACTACCAAAATATTAGAGACCACGTGGCCTCGACTCCAGCCATGTTGTTACGCAAGTAAATATTTTGTAATTTTTTGGGTTAATAGCTTGTGTTATAACGGCTGCCTCATTCCTGGAATTCGAGCGACAGTCTACCCACTTTTCCCGGCTAACTCATGGCCAGAATGATACCACGTGTGCAGTCTTTCATCGTGTATTTATATATATCTTCCGTCTGGAGCATGGTGAACTAAACACTATTGAAATTACATTTTCCATTCCCCAGTTCAACTGAGTTGTTTTTCTTCAGATCGGGCCTGTTATTGCTACAGTGTTTGGTAGAAAATTACAGAAAATTCAGGCTGCTAAGGTATAAAATAATCTAATTAAGTTATAGCCGATTACATAACAAAATTCGTTACGTTTCTCAACTATAAGAATCAGTTAACTGGCGTTATGTATTATTGGGTCCATAACTTTGTTGAATTATATTCGTGGTTGAAAAATACACTATAAGTATATTACCTACCTAGCAAAGTGAGTAATCAGATGTATCTAAAAATATAAAACATTTAGACAAACTACTGCTGCTATTGTGATACATGGTGAAAGTGGAAAAGTTTTAAGTTATGTGAAATTATATAGCCACACATGTACTTTTCTCGAATTACTTTCGTCGTCGTATTGTCCTTGAAGATATTTTGATGTTATTTAAAGGAAATTTTATTTCGACATCCTTGAATTCTTACGTCAAGCGAAAGATTCTCTTCTCTAATTTCATATGCACCATATTTAATATCTATATAAGCTGTACAACGTTACGCGAGCATTACTGCAGTTCTGTTTATGTCTTATACATTCAGTTTTACATTAAGGTAATTTGTATGTTTACTCCTCTTCTTAATGCAAAAATATCAGTGTAAGTAAAAAACACAGTGAATGTAATTAACAGTACTCAAATTTTACTTCAACAGAAAATAAGCTCTTGACGAGCAGTCGTGATAAGTACTCGCTTTATCGTGAACTACCTACAGTGGAATTATTGAAATTTAAGTGGCTATTGTCAGCGACTTCATTCCTGTGGTTTTCAATTTAATCCTTTTTTGAGTCGTACGAATGTTCAGTCTAAGTATTCGAAATTATCTTAAGTAATTCGTGAAAATACGTATTCTTATTTTCAAGATCTTCCAAAAACTAATCGCTTAAAAAATTAAACAAATAAATAAAAATTGAATTAAAAGTTTTTGATAAAAGCCTGTGGACATAAGCAATATGCTACTTACTATTAGCAATGATAGGCCTAATAGTTTAAATTTTATAATTTAAGGTAAACAATCATTCTCTAATTTTTAAAAAATTTCTGAAACAAAATTTTTGAAAATTATAAATGGTGCAAAATGATGTCAAGGGCCGTTATTGACCCTTTACAAATATTTTGATTTTTTTTTCACTAAATATTTTTAATGCCTCGTTCTGGCCCCTTTCCCTCCCCTCTCCCCAACCTTCCTTCAGCAATGTGCATAGCTTCACAGGCGCACGCACTACAAATCACCAAATATCCTTAGCAATAGGATGAATGGCTTAAGAATGGCATACTTTATAAACAGACAAAAATACGACACACGGCGGAGCTGTGGTAAAGCGCTCGTTTGCGTTTAGGATGCCCGGGTTAGATTACCGGCTCGACCATCCCGATTTCGGTCTGACGTGGTTTTCCGAAATCTCTCCATGCGAATACTGGGGTCGTTTGTGTTACAGCTCCTGACCAATTCCCCATTTACATTCTCCTTTGTACCTCAATTGAGGCTGGGAGGCTGTTCAAAGGACGCGTAAAAAAATCTCTTCCGTAATTTAAAGTGTATGACAATTTTTAATGAAGACAGTCCTGAATGACCGGTAATTAGACCAGTAAATTAGAAGGAACACACACAAAATAATATAATTATCTATGTATGAAAACCTGTTTGCTGTGATAGCTTGGAAGTTGTCTCAGCGTTTATTTTCCATCTTTCCCAATATAATTTCTTATTGAAATCACACTTCTTGAAAAAAGAAGACTAGTAAAATATTTCGTAAATATTGCCTCAAAAATCGTCCGAGGATACAAACGGGTGTAAAAATGATATAGTGAATTAGTGCAGGACTCGGCCAAGCCAATATGATGTAACCTAACATGTCCTTATTAATCTAATCAGCAGTAAGACAAGTTTGGAAAACTTTTTGTTATCTACTAACAGACGTGACGTGCAGGACGACGGAGAAACTGGTCTGGCCGGATAGCTACTCGTGCCGCTGCGGTCAATCAAAAACAGTTCCAGCAAGGCCATCGGGATGTTTACTGAAGGAGATGGTAGCTCGTGAGTTTCTCGTTCTCTTCCGGCTACACGCGTGGTCGTGTCACCAAGCTGCTTCCTCGTACGGCTCGCTGTTTCTGATACATCTCCGGACGGTTTTACTAGTACAGACTGGAAAAATTCGCTCGTTCACCGACCTGCAGGCTAGTATCCAAGACTACCTGTGTACTCAAGCAGACAACTGCCCATTAAGTTGTTGTCTGACATAGTGTTACCACATGATTGGTCCTGCATGTAGATGCCTCTTTATTATTAGCTCAGAGCTCTCCAGGAAGTGCCAAATAAGCCATGGACCAACTGCGAAGTTGACACGAGATTACAGTTAGTTGGATTCTAGCTTGTACCGAAAAGAGAATGCGAATATTACAGGTCACTATTAAATGGGTAACCTGATGGTGTAAGGTAGGTTGCTCAATCACGTGACAAGGAATGATAGATCATAAGTAGAGATTACGGTACATCGCTAAAATGTTTTGTGTCGACATACCCTTGAAACCGATGTAGTTTCTTGCCGCAACGTAGCTGTCTGCCGACTAATAACAGACATCAAGCAGGGGCGTCATTTAGGGGCCATTGCCCTCCCCCTGGATTTAGAATTTTAAGTGTATAAAATTAATTTTTTGTATTTTGTTATTTAAATAATGCAAACGTAAGCACATAAAACTAAAGTTTTATTATTAAAATTTCTAATTTATAAATTATTAATTAATAAAAAAAAGGTGCAACAAGGTTACTGTCGCCGAAAAAAAACCTTACCTCCCCCCCCAAGAAAAACCTGAAATGACGCCCCTGACATCGAGTATTACAATATCAGGATTATTATTGGCTCAGCCATATGCGGTAACAGCTCCACGTACAAGCGAAAGCCAGTAATCTCTTGGTAAGATAAACGTGCGTTGAAATCCAGCAGATAATAAATGTTTCCCGCGATAAACCATCATCTCTAGAGGCAATGATTTTTGGCGAAAAGAATTATGCAACATTTTGTTTCTGTGCCTCGTGTGCACACCTGCAGCTCTGCTTCATGGTCAGTGATTGGCTGTTTTTAACTATCAACATATTTGGGATACACCAGTGACGTTATTCTCATTGGCACATTCAAATGAGTGACGCCTCTACACGAATTCTCGCTTCCAATAACTACGCACCACAGCTGCAGATGTGAGTGTGAGGCATTGAAACAAAATCTTACATAATTTTTTTCACCAAAAATCATTGCCTCTAAAATCATCAGGTAAATGCCAAATATCTGGCAACAAATTTGGTGTCTCGTGACTTATCGTAGAGACCTGAAAAGTTCGCTGGTTCACTGACGTGTATGGTAGCTTCCAAGAATATTAGTTTACTGTAGCATACTACACTGCTCACTGATACAGCGGTATAATAGTTTACTGTAGCATACTACACTGCTCACTGATACAGCGGTATAACATGAGAGGACCTGCGCTCAGTTGATTCTTTATTAATGGCTCTTCGTTGCATAGGAGTTGTCAAATTTGTCTGAGGCCAACTGCGAAAGTGACATGAACTTACAGTTATTTGCAATATAGCTTGTACCCATAAAAGAAAACGTGAATTTTCAACTCCGTTCCTATTGGTAGTGACTTGCAAATTTCTCAATACTATTCAGCAACAGGTTAGAAGTCACTAGCCTATACTCGCCTGTATACACTCCGCAACGTTATTGACTCCGGGCCGTCGTAATTTTTTACTGGATTACAGGATAGTTGATGAAGTCCTTCAAGGTTCGGTAGGTAATCCGACGACCGACAGCAGCAGTCAGATGAACACTCAGTAACAATCCAGTCTCCTGTCAGACAATAACGCGACATTTGCAGGCCTCAAATTATTGCACTCGTGAAAGCTCTATACGGGTCACTCTTTGAGCGTCTCAAGATGGAATGTTGCCCTTCCTAGCCTAACATCGTAATTAAAGAGTGTATGGTAGATAAATAGGCGCTCAAAACACCAATTGAAATTTACACGTTTTTGAATTCAGTATGAAATAACAACTAAAGAACAATCTTAGATATGGTATTTACCTACTTAATGAGTAAACAATTACCCAGAATGACGCATTTGTTAAGTGTGATCTCTCGTGCTGCAATCAAATATACGAGATTTCGGAGTCAGATATTTATCTTCAAAAATTATATTATTCGAGAAAAATTTTCTTAGAATATTGTCAAAAACTGTTGTCTACGATTACTGTTTTTGTATTGTTGCATATTAGGTTTCAGAAAACTACTGTTGTAAAATGATTCTTTTATCGCTGAATTATGTACCATCCACTCATAATATAGCCGCTTCTCACCGTCTGATCTGATGGTAACTAACCTGTGTTTGACAATTAAATAACATTTTCTGTCTGTCTTCTTGGTTATTTCGTCGAAGCTTTCGTAGACGCTTTCACCATCCGTACGTATTAACAATGTAGTAAACCCATTGCCTATGATGTAAGATATTGTGATATTTTGAATACAATTTTTTACAGCTCTTGCTATTTCTCCGTCCTCAATTTCCACCTTATCCTGTCAAAAACAGACTATTCTTAGTAGATTCCTTATTGGTGTGTCTGTTATCCCTTTCATTATCTTCCCTTAGTCCTTAGATTTGACTATGTCAATTCTAAGCAATTTTCTGGGCCATCTGTCTACATTAATTCTTTTCACATGTTCAAACCAAATTAACTGGCGCTTTTATAAAACTTCGTATATTTTCCTATCGATATTTATGTCCGCTCACATATAATCATTTCTGACTCTACCCTGTCTGGAAATTCCACAACTTCTTCTCAGAAGTAGGCCGCGGTGGCCGAGAAGTCAGCCCTCTCGTCTCCCACCAAGACGATCCGGGTTCGATTCCCGGCGGGGTCGGTTCCCGGATTTTCGCATATGGGAATCGTGCCGGACGATGCCATTAGTCAGCGGTTTTTCTCGGGGATCTCCCGTTTCTCCCGCCCTTCATTCCCGCGCCGCTCCATACCCACCTCATGTCACCCCTAACTAGCGCTGAAGACCTCGATGTTAGGCACTGACCAAAATCTCTCACTCATTATTCTCAGAATGTCAATTTCTACTGAAAGAAGCTTTAATTTTAGTATACCTGGTAAAATCGCACATTTCCAAACTATTAAGTGTAACACTCTTACAACACATTTGTACACATAAATATTAGTTGTACTTTCAGTATTATTATTTAGACACTGTGATACAGTATTAAAATAAAAGTGTTACTATTTAGCCAGTAAATATTTTAACGTGCATACTAAAGGAACCAGTTTAAGGTGAAAGAGATTTAATAACTGTACCTCCAATAGTTATTGTGATTCTATTTCCAATTTTACTGCAAAAATCCATATAAACGTTCCGATCTGGATAAACATTAAAATTACATATCTAAAAAACTACAAACAAACGCCATTTTAAATTCTGAATTTCAACCATAAAAATACCGAAAGTCAGCAACAGCGGTCCGGACTTTAAGATCGAAGAGAATATTTTTTTTTTCCCAATAATTTATCGCAACCAGGTGGACGCATTTATCCGCTATTTAAACAGCACCACATAATTTAATTTTATCAGACACGTGATTGAGGAAACCACTGGAACATTTAAGCACATGTAAGTTTTGTATTTTGTAAAGCAAATAAAGAAGTTGAAAAATTAAATTTTAGAATCAACGGAAAAATTCTAACTAATGCAAAAAAATTCACTCTTCATTTCAGATATTGTGCGCCCCATGAAACGCGAATGAATGGGCGGCACGGAATCTTCCTAGCTACAAAACTTCTCTGAATTTTCGAATATTTAAAAATTGAATTAGGTTTACCTTTTCTCCTGGGATATTGCATAACACGCATTTTGATTTTTAAGAGAGAATGAATGATCCAGTGTTTTATTTTTCAAGCCTGTTCACTCAAGGAAGTGACATCTCACACACTAGTAAATATATATTATTTTCAGAATCACACTTTTTCTTAGTACGAAACACATTTCTTGATGAACGCCCGTTACTGAAGCTATTACGTGCTTTTGCGTAAAATCGTAAAATCCTTATCGCCTGTAGGGTTAGGCGCAGGAAAAGCAAGAATTATTGAAGTCGTGCAGGAATCGAACGTAACTTTAAATGATGGCATTTAGTTTTTCCAACGAAATTTTTACATGCGAAAATGAACTTTTCAGAAACGTGTCTTTTTAAGAAATATAGTCACGAAAATAATAGAAAACTGACAAAACGTATAACATTGCTTATATATATATATAATAGTCATGCCCAATAGCATTTTATGTAGTCTACAGTGTTGTAAATGTACAACATATGACATTGTAAATGTGTGGTTAGTGCAGTGTAGGTATTGTAACATAAAACATACTATTATAGTAATTAACAACTCGTGTATTATGAAAAAAATATCTGTAAATTATTGTTTCATCGAGCCTGAACAATTAACTGTTTGGTTGACGCAAATGTAATAATTTGTTTAGGAAGTACACAATAATGTAGATTTTGTTGCGCCAACCAAACCGTCATGTTTGTGGACACCGTAGTTTGTAATCAAGCACACGTCGAGTGTAGTCTTGCAATTTCTGCGACACTTAGCATTATATCTGTAAATGTTTTCAATAATGCTTCATTAAGGTGTAAACAATCCCAATATAACCGTCACTACATAAAACCAATAAAAAGACGTAAATGTTCTTCATAAAAATTTGTGTAATATGCATATTGTAATCCATACATTTATTATATTGTTTTTTATCACACAACGTTCAGCCTTGGCAGTAGATGATAATGAGTTATCATTAGTGCAACAGATAACGTGTTCGTTTCTCTGTGCTGCCATGTATTTTAATGGCTCGACTCAGAAATATACGCACAGAAAAAAAAAATTGTTGTACTGACCATACAAACACTAAGACGTCAAATTAAATAATATGTAACGTTGTTTAAGTAATAAAAATATGTATTTCGCCATATAAAACAAATAATTTGGTTGCGGCAAGACAATTTGGTTTGACTCAATTAAACTTTTCGCTCAGTGTAGTCGATGTATGAATGAAAATGTAACCAGTGGCGTAAACGTACGTATGTCAGGGTGTCGCCGTCAAACGAAGGCAGTGAAATCATCGACGAGGGTCCCGGTTATTTGGGAACACCTGATGACTTCGGTATTCAGTCGGTGTCTTGCTTCCCACCTGTTGCCCCAGCTCGCTCTTACTACCGTGCGGCTATTATGTTGGCGCACACTCGTAACCTATGTTTTGTCACTCTCAGGCGCCCGGGAAGCACAGCAAATTGTTGCTGACACACCGTCTAGTTACTGGTCCATCCTTGGCCCTTCACCTCCAGCTCAGCCGTAAAAAAATAAAATAAGATCTCTATCGCACCTGACGGCGCGCCGATCCCGACATCTCGTTAACAATTGTCGGTGTGCGGCAGAAGCCGTATATTTACGTCGCATTTGAAGAGACTGACGATGTTATGCCGTCGTGTGCAATAAAGAAAAAAGAATCAGTGTATGAATTATACAATCCATAGCGATAGTGGAGTTTGCAAGAATCTTTCATGTCATCGTATTTTGAAAAACAGTGTAGCGGCCTGTGATTGGAGCATTGTTATACAGTTGTTTAAAGAAGAAATCACGCACATTCAGTAGCGGCGAACCAGATTTATAATTGGCCCAGTCAGATGGAAACACGCCAATAACGGCAGCAGAACGTCAGATGTGAACACGTCACATTAAAACCCTACAAACTGTCAACTTTCCCCTCAATAGTGAGTGAGTGTTTTGGTCAGCGCTCAATATCGAGATCTTAAGCGCTGGTGAGGGGTGACACGATGTGATTATGGAGCAGCGCCGGTATGAAGGGGAGGGGGAAACGGGAGACCCCGAGTAAACCTGTTGACCAGCGGCATCGTCCGGCACGATTCCCACATACGAATATCCAGGGACCGACACCACCGGGAATCGAACCCGGATCGCCTTCGTGGGAGACGAGAGATCTGACCCCTCGGCCACCTCCAGTAATTCACCTTTAGCTGATGTGATCTACAGGCGCATTGTTGTCACTTGCTCAAAGTCTTTAAAAACTGTCACTCGTCGCCACTTGCAGGAATATACTTGAGAGATGACTACTTCTTGCACGAACAGCAACAGGTGGCCTACTCCAGAGTTAGATGACCAAGCAACTTGGTTAACTCCAGCGCATAATGCCTGAACCAGTAGACTGGTGTTCAAATCTTCGTCAAAAAAGTAAATGCCAACTACTATGTGTATTACCATAGCCTTCTATAGTAAAAAGCCGTAGTAGAGATCCTAGATTTTCGCGACATAATTTTTGTACCACTTTCTATCAGTGCCACGTTGCTCTGATTGGATGATTTTAACTCTCAACTTCTTAAGGTTCTACCCACTAATGACAGATGTGTCGCAGTATCTCTGTTATGAATGACTCAGTCAAACAAGGAGCACCTCTACACAAAGACACGCTTCTTATAATCACGAAGCGACGCGAGCTGAAGATACCCACGTAACACATTAAAATAAAGTATTGCAGAAAGTTCGCAAAAGTACAGAGAAGTCTTAGATTTGGCAAATACACCAGGACGGGTCGTTCTAATAGCGCTTACAGCTTTCACACGGCAGTGTCTGTCCCTGATTTGACGGAATGCAGAGCTTTCCACAGCAATCGAAGAACCGACCTTACAATTAATAGCAAACGACTTCCGACACACAACATAACGAGGATCAATGTCGCTTATATAGTTTACAATAACAGAACTAGCAAGTCCAACCTTCTTATAAAAAACAAACTTGTAACAAGCTCCTACCGATCCTTTAAAGAATGCCTTTAAAACCAAAACGGTATAATAAAGACATTGGCACAAAACTTTCTTCTGCAGCAACCACTTTACTTCGTTGGATGAACTTCACCAGTAACAGCACCCTATTCCAGTGTTAAGATGTTCTTGAAGACCTTACTTGGGAAGAAACGTCTTCGTCTGTAGCGTAGCGAAAGCCACTGCCGCCGAAGAGCTCACAGCACTCTCAAGACGACTCATCATGACAGTGTTGCTATATTTAAGGGCGCCGCCTACCCGCGCGTCAGAGTCTCAAAAGCGACGGAGTAGTAAGGTCGACCTTGAAGCGCGCATCAAATGCCGCGTCGCCTCAACGAACCAAGCGCTGAACTAGCGTGCAAACTTCCTGTGGAACGGTTTTTACTATGGGATATTAAGCGGTGACATTATTAATTTATTGCTGGACAGTTCGCAACTAAGTTCAGTGCAGGTCGCAACCTGAGTTTCACATACATCCGGTTAGTGCATTTTGAAGTACGGAAATCTGAAAAGGCCGTTTTTAGTCATGTTGGAGGGCTTAGAAACAGTATTTTTAATAAGCGTGGCGTCTTAACAATGAGGTTCCGACCTTGTCTGAAGTTTGTTTTCTTTTCGTACGTTGGCAGAATGGGCACACGTGGAATATTTTCGTAGAAAAAAACCTGTTTACAAACACGCTGCAACGCATTTGAAGCGTGGGGTAGTCGCGGCTTGTTACTAATAGTAGGCGTATCTCACGAGGGCGAAGCCGAGCAACGGGCAGCTGATGTTGTTAAGAGTGCGTGGAGTATATAATTCAGCGCTAAAAACATCAGTTTAGAATTATGGGTTTCTCGAGGTCAATTTGCAAAAAATAATAATAGTAAAAAAAACACCAATCTCAGACAGTAATTTTGCAAACTTTCTCAGCAAATTTTTTTTTCTTGTAATGTACATCTGAAGAACAATCTCTGACGCTGATATCTCGTACATTTTATTGCGGGGCAAGAAATCACGCTTAACAAAAGCATAATTCCGGGTAAACGTTTGATCATAAAGTTGGTAAATATAATTATCAAGAATTGCTGTTTTGTAGTTTTTCTATGTTGACTTTCAGAAAGTGTAGATCTTAATTGTAGAATTCAGCGCTTATTTATCTACCACGCCTTTTTTAAGATAAATATTTTAGCAAGAACGGGTTTAAAAAATTGGTAAAGTCTGATATCTTGCATGGGCATGTGTGTATCATAAGTTTGTTTCATGGAGATTTTTAATTAAATTTTTACCACCTTCGCGTTAGGATGCACCCTGATATTTTTCCTAACTACATGAAATTAAAATATGCTGTTCACAGTAAAGCGGGAACTTTTGGAGATTGTCTTGTTTAGGGTAATCACTAAACAAAATATTTTGTTGCAGTCCCAGACGTCAACTTTTGAATACTGTACAAACTATTCACTTTTATTGTTACTTACCATGCTTTGAGTAAATTAAAAATGTGGCAGGAAAATTAAAATTGGATGAAAAAAGAAAAGTAACTAGACTTCAAAAGTGCTCACTTTGTTCTGAACTGTCTATAGTAACTTAAAGCCCGAGCATTAAATTGATTGCATTTATATTCGCAGCGTAGGTAAAACCCTTTGATGGCCGCTGATTCCCCGATGTTGATAATTTCCCCGATACGTCAAGAAGCAGGAGAACCGGTTAGGCGTGTGTTCTTTCACTTGCGCTCGTTGCAGTAGGTCATGGACATCCTGATCGACTTGTATCCAGACGTGTCCTATTTCTACCGCGGACTGAGTCATTTTATACTTTACAGTAAATTTACGTTTGACAACGGCGAATACATACAGTCGACGAAGCCCACAGTATTGGGTGCTAGTCGCTACTTTCTAACTTTCTAAACCAAATTGTGTCTTCGAGTACTGTACCGAAAGACACGTACATTTTAATTCAAATATAATTTGTGTTAAACAAGCACGAAGTTATGAAACGTATGATTACTGCGTAACTTAAATTTTTGGCTAAGTTTTAGGAATACTTAATTGCACGTGGAATAAATTCATGTGTACGAATAATGTAAGGGATAGTTTCGAACATCTTGGAACAATATTTAATTTGAAAACGCAAATGATGTAAATTATGGTTTGTTTGTAAATTTTGGAGCAATTTACTATTGGGCAATAAATTTGACATAATACGAATTTAGTTTTACATATGTATTAAGGAAGATAAGTATTATTGCACACTAACAGATTTAAAATATAATTCACGAGAAAATAAAGTTACTGTAACCCCACTCACAGAGTATACGCAGAAAATGAAACATATTTAAAAGAGGTACCACTTTCAATGCTAAGCTAAACAATTTTACACTGATTTTCAAAGGATTTTAATTAACACCAGTTTGAGCTTCATGCCGTAATATTAGCAGGCGGCAAGACAATGATGTTCTCTTTGCTAAGAGACGGACCTTGAAACATAGCAACACAGCGTTTATTTTTCCAGATATATCAGTTTATATTAGTCACTAGGCAAAAGGCCGTATACAAAATAATAATGATACTAATTTGGAATTTTGTTGTTTTAAAAATAATCATTAGTGGGTCGATTCGAACACATGACCCACATAGACCGCATGTGGTCAATACAAATTATTGTATATATTATATCACCTGGACGTTAGGTTCTGATTAAAAATACGATTAAGGTACACTGCGTGACTTATTTGTACACGTTAAAGATTAGTTCGAGTTAAATATGGTTTAGATAAAATGTTACTTTAACAAGTAGCTCTCAACCACCTGAACGAGAACTAAGAATACCGCCTTTCGATTACTGCGCTTGGAATTGTAGCAAATTACTGTCACTAAATAATAGAACTTAACTCGCAGGATGTTATTACGACCATTACGTACGAATCAAATTGAATCGCTTCTAACTTCTACTAATTTATACAACAAGAAAGTACGTAGTAGTTAGTTACTTTCAACGTAAACCGTATCTAGGTGAATAATTACTGATTACAAACATTTACACCGGGTCTGTAATTCTTTGAAGTTTGGGCAGTCGAGAAGTAACGATTACTTCAGCAACGTACAATATACCCTTACATAAGGCGTCCGCCTACCGCACGCTTCAAATACGTTGCAGCGTGTTCGTAAACAGTTTTTTTTCTACGAAAATATTCCACGTGTGCCCATTCTGCCAACGTACGAAAAGAAAACAAACTTCAGACAAGGTCGGAACCTCATTGTTAAGACGCCACGCTCATTAAAAACATTGCTTCTAAGCCCTCCAACACGGCTAAAAACGGCCTTTTCAGACTTCCGTATTTCGAAATGTACTGACCGGATGTGTGTGAAACTCAGATTGCGACCTGCACTGAACTTAGTTGCATACTTTCCACCAATAAAATTATATGGTCCCCGCTTAGTCTCCCATAGTCACAGGAAGCTTGCACGCTAGTTCAGCGCTTGGATGGTTGAGGCGATGTGGCATTTGATATGGTCTTCAAGGTCGACCTTAGCTCCGTCGTTTATGAGCCTCTCGCGCGCGAGTAGGCGGCGCCCTTAAGAGGTGCTTTGCGGTTCCTGCTATTTACGTTTATTCCTCTTTAAATATTTTTACTTATTCACTCATGTAAAATACTATTGATTTTTTTCCGTTAAGTCTAAGGGTGGATTGCAGAGTCATGTGAGGAAATTCTTGAGGTAAAGGCGAAACTAAGGAGAACTTGAGTAAAATTATAGAATTTTTTGTCTGTATTGCACAGCCAGGAATTTGAGATATAGCTCAGTTGAGGTGAAGTGTTACCACAATATTCAAGAGAAGAATAATTTCTCTTACTCCTGAATGTAGCTGAAATGTGTATTATTCTCCTAAACGCCATCGTGTACGTTCTGTGCATTATAAATGGAGAATAATACACATTTCAGCTACATTCTCGAGTAAGAGAAATTATTTTTCTTTTCAAATTGCATCTAAAACGGACATTGATTACCTTAAATCTCATTTTTTCCCATTTGGGACTTTTAAAATTAAAAACTTGTTTGTTTCAGAGATACTATCGCACTAAATTGAAAAACCCCAAACCAACTTGAGTGTGTGTGTGTGTGTGTATATATATATATATATATATATATATATATATATATATATATATATATATATATATATATCTGTGTGTGTATGTATATACACGCCATCGTATTTAATTTTGTAGCGTAGTCACTACGCCAAATAAATAACAACTGAAATCTTACCTATTATTAATGAGCCAATAACACGAACTCTTTTGCGTTACTTTTTGATTGCACTCTGCATATTAACGTACCAGTAACTTCACGTTATTAGATATTAAAAAACTATTAGATTCTTAATTATTTCTATATTAGCTACTTAATTATTTAAGTTATTATCTCTAATAATTAAGTGTGTATGACAGGAGCTGCAAGTGTTCTCTTATTAAGTCAGACGGTAACTTTTGCGTAGATTTGAACGTATATGTAATGATTAAGTGACGAATCAAACTAACCAAAATGTTGAAAAGTGTTAAATATTTTTTTGGAAGATCTAGGCCTGTCACTGTCTTGCAAAGACTCATGGAACTTTCATGCTGTTAATGCACATTCCCTATTCGTTAATTTGATCAAGTACAAGAAACTTCTTGTAAAAACCAATATTTTGGATGACATACATGTAAATAGTCAACAAATTTGGTTTGTAATATTTATGTAATATATTTGCCATGAAATTTTCGTTTTATTTATTGGACTTTTGGTCGGACAACAAATTATCGGTGACGTTGAACTAACCTTAATTTTACCAACAGTTATGTGATTTGGAACTGAACAAACGTTGTGACGTAAGTAATAGCTTAGCATTAATAAAACTGGGAAGTAAAAATTTTCAAAGGAACGTATATTGTTCACATAAAACTTTGACAGTCGCACAGCACGGTTAGTGCTTAAAAAGTTCACCATGTACTGTGTTGAAAAAGTAGTAGTTTTAAAACTATTAATATTTTAGATTCATAGTAATTAGTGTCGTAATATTCAGCTGCGCGACACTAGGTTGGGCTAACGAGGGCTTGTTGAAAAAACCGGACCCACTGTTTGCTAACATAATTCTAGTGAATTTCTTCGGCAGAAGAATTTGAAAATTTACAAATAAGAATTAAATGATATTAACGTAGCCAGTTTCGTTCAGAAGTGTATTTTAAAACGTTCTGAAAACAATATACTGCATTAATTAATTTCGTTCAGGCGGTAATGTTGGTACTATTGAAAATTTAATTTTGCTCTTATTTTTCCGCCTATACTTACTGAAACGCAGCGAGTTGACAGCTGGTCAGCGATGTCAGCGAAATAAGCCTCAATGCGGCCTACAGAAGAACAGAAAAAATATTCGTAAGTAATATTTCAGTACATTGTTGTTATTATTATTTTTTTTTTAGTTCCTGTATGGCCTGGTTTGTTTTTCACACGAGTGTCAAAAATGATATTGCTGAAACCGCACTGTAAGGGCTACCAGGATTTGATTACTTCAACTCCAAAAAATATAAATTTCAGGACGTGAAACCCACGTCCGCACCATAAGGCGGTCCGTACTAAGTCCCCGAGAAACAGCGCCAACTCAGGCTCCGGCCTTCTTACGGGCGTTCAGGAGGAAAGAAATCGTAATAATATATGATTATGAATTAGTGTTAATTATGTCGACGTTGCCTGAGAGTACATTTACCGTTTACACAAAATAATTAGCTCAGCCAGTTTTCGCATAGTAACATTTCAAAGTAAACATTTGTATGTTCTTACTTCATACAGCCTCCGAAATATTTTTTCTATAAAAACATTTTTAAGAGTAGAACAAAATTTAAATTTGAGATTTTTTAAAATGTACAATATATTTTTGAATGGGTTTTTTATATTCCTACAGTCCTAGCGCGTGACATATACTTTCTCTGTGAATTATTTCGTTTCACTACATTAATTAGTTTCCGGGAGGGGGGGGGGAAGGGAGTACGAAGTAAAAAAATTCATATTATGACTTTGAAATGTCATTAGTATGGGAAAACGGGCAGAGAAAATATTTTATTTTTATTTTTGAAATTGAAAATATACTTACAAGTAAGGTCTACAAAATTAATAATATTTTATACAAATATAAAATTATTATTATTCCCCCCCCCCACCGGAAAGCCCTTAAAAACTCCCCACTCGTCACATCTGCCTACCTTCTTGAACGGTCCAGGCACCTATTTTTTATTTTTCTTAGAAACGTTTTGTTTCTGGTGTATAATAATTATACATTTATAATTTTACACATTTAAATCCCGTTAATAAACTATTAATTACACGTTTAGAAGCATATTTAATTTATTTATTACCAGAACTGGTAAAAGACCACGCCCCTAAGGCCTGATCGGTCAACATAGGTGACGAGGTAGATGCGCTTACTTCTCCATTCCGGTCCAGAGGTTTTCTCCAAACCCTTCTAATTCCCGTGTCTCTTCTTAGGCCAATATTGCGAAAGAGCCTTGTCACACTGCGCCAAAACGTAAAACAAGTATCTACATGTTCGACAACTAACGTAACATAAATATAAACGGTTCCGCACACCTAGACCCGGTTGGTTGGACTTCACAGACAAGTGTGGATTCTGTCTTTAGCTACTGTTTATTGGCTGGAGCTCCAATGAGTGATCAGTCGTACACTTGACAATGTAGCACGGGAGTCCCTGAGTGTTTTCCATGAAATGTTCGCCATTGGTGCCGAGTAGTTAAAGAAACATTTTGTATCAAATAATCCAATAGAAATCGTAACCCTAATGTACATGAGCTAAACATAATACTTCTAAATTGAACCAACGAAATTTCTGGGTCTCTGTCGGTATATGATTTACATTTAAAAATGTTACGTGTTATTCTATACTAAATATTTCTATGAATTACGTACAATTTGAATCCAAAGAGCAGCGCTAGCGTACTGGTTTACAGAATTTAAATTGCCTGGTTCTCAAACGTGTGACGATGTATTTTCACTGCTGCTTCTGTTCTACCGTGTATTCGAAAAAATAGACGTAATTTTGCACAAGAGTGCCGTCTCTTTTTTTCTCTTCCTTACTCTTTGGTAATAACTGGGGCCACGATTTTGACGCGAAAAGATTTTTGCCCCATTTTGTTTCAGTGTCTCTCGTGCACATCGGCAGCTTTGATTCATGGTTATTGGCAGCATGTCTTTGTTCAGACACGTTTCTCATTTGACTGCACCAATCAGAATAAGATTATTGTGTCTCCTTACGTCTGCAATTTGCCAAGGCAAGTGAGAGTAAAAGTATCCAATTACGAGCGATGTAGCAGACCTGTAGACGTGCACATGACGCATCGAAACCAAATGTTGCAAAAATCTTTTCACAATAAAATCGTGGCTCTAGTTATAACGTTTAATTATTAAGAAGGCAAAACATTATTACCGACTGTTAACCTTTTTTATAGTAATACCTAGAGACTGCTGATTTTTGCGAAAAGAGTTTTGCCCCACTTTGTTTCAGCGTGCTCACCTGGAGTTGTGCTTCGTGGTTACTGGCCAGCGTGCCTTTATGAAGAGACTGCTCTCATTTCACTGAGCCAATCACAGTGAGATTACTGCAACATCACACGTCTATGATTTGCCTCCCAAGACTAGCGGTAAAGTAGCCAAGAAAGCGGGCAAGGCCCAGAAAAAACATTTCTAAGGGCGATAAGAAGAAGAAGCTCAAGAGGAAGGAGAGCCACGCAATCTACATCTACAAAGTTCTGAAGCAAGTTCACCCAGACACTGGAATATCGTCTAAAGCCATGAGCATCATGAACAGCTTCGTGAACGACATTTTCGAGCGCATCGCAGCAGAGGCCAGCCGCCTCGCACACTACAACAAGCGCTCCACCATCACTAGCCGCGAGATACAGACGGCCGTCAGGCTTCTCCTGCCCGGGGAACTGGCCAAGCACGCTGTCAGCGAGGGAACCAAGGCAGTCACCAAGTACACCAGCTCTAAGTGAACTGCCTTGCTGCACTCGTGAGAGCTAAACATCCAATTACTGACCGTGAAGCAGCTCTGAAGACGTGTACGTAAGGCACTGAAATAAAGTGGGGCAAAACTCTTTTCCGCGAAACTCAGCAGTCCGTAGAAATACCTAACATCCGAATAATTCGCGGGATCACTAACCTGTAGGCTAGCCTCCAAGAATATTTGTTTACTGGAGGAAAAAACAGCTGGTCATTGGCTGCTCGCTGTCGCAGTGATACTACATGATTAGAGACCGGGACATTTCGCGAATTCATTTGAAAAGAGGTTTGATTTCAAGCTCCTACACACGTTCATTTCTTTCGTGATAGGGTAAGTGCTGGTGGTACCCTTCATTTTATGTATGTAAACCAATAGCAGACATGAATCATGACACTCAATGACTTCGGGGACGCGGTGGCTGAATGGTCAGACCATTCGTCTCCCAGCAAAGCGATCCGGGTTCGATTCCCGGCGGGGTCGGTCCCCGGGTTTTTCGCATGTGGGAGTCGTGCCGGACGATGCCGTTGGTCGGCGGGTTTTCTCGAGGATCTCCCGTTTCCTCCGCCCTTTCATTCCGGCATTGCTTCATACTCACCTCATGTCACCCGTCACCAGCGCTCATGACCTCGATGTTGAGCGCTGACCAAAATCTCTCACTCACTGACTTCCACGCTACCTTGTCAGATGTACAACTGACCATTCACTGCTGCTGCAGCCAATGTACAAGTAGCTGAAGACAGATTGTACACATGACTGTGGAGTACACACGGCAGGTCATTGAAATCGGGAAATTTCCGGGTCTCGTCACACGATCGAACTTGCATTTAGCTTCTAATTTGTTGTGTGTGCAGCGCCTACAACGGTGTGTCAAATAAGTCATGGCCCAATTGGAGCGACATGAACTTACATTATCAATGTTTGAGTTCCAGCTTGTGCTTAAAAGAAAGCACTCATTTTTCAGGCCCCTTTATATTACGACAAACGTTTTAGGCAGTCTGTTAGTGTAGCCTAATGACAGTTGTAAAAGCACGTTTTCCACAATTGCTGGATATAAATACTGGGGTTAGTTAGATTCGCTATCCTTACGACTGTCTTGTTCTAAGAAGTTCTTTCATGGCCCTGGCCCGAGGCACGCCGGTAGAGGAAACAATGGCAAAAACTGTTCTCAGAAGTATCTCTCGTGTTACTATGTTCTCACTGTTGGTAATTACCCAGCTCCGTGTCCGCACTGCGTTCTCTGCCTCGAACGTGACCAAGATGTCAAAGTGTTGAAAGTTAGAGGTACGTCAATTTCGCGGATTCATCTGGCAGCAGCCTAGACTTGTCAGTCTTATACATCCAATGGCCACAAGCGTTTATCTATTGGCTTATAACCATACAAGCAGGTAGCAAGCGATAGCACTTCACAATATTTCCTTATTTACTACTGGCTTGCAGTAGTCAAACGCGTTTCGTAACAGCCGCCAGCAAGTCACAGACATGACAATGAAGTATACATAATTGGCGTTCAACCTGACCTGGAATGTATCTGCGAAATTTACGTACCTCTATTGAAAATGTATTAATGTGGGGTCTCTCCCTTCGTTAAGAAGTTTACATTTACAAATCATTACATCGGTGTATATTATATATGTATATACATGGCTCTGTCTGTCACGACCGACAAACGGATGTGAACAAATTCAGCCGCGTACCTGTAATTCAACAACCGTGTGACATTTTCGAGGTTCACCTGATTGTGACTAGCATAATTATAAGATTACTTTTGTGTCGTGTTTTTAGGATTCGCCTTTTAACTTTTTTTAAACCTATACGTTTGTAGAGACATTGATTTTTGGTGGAAGGGATTTTTCATCAGACTAGCAGTATTTATTTACCTTCAATAATAGATAGAGGCACGAGTATTTCGCGTATAAATCTGGCAACAGCCTCGACTCCTCAGACCTATAAACACACTGGCCAAAGTCAAATATCCATTGGCTTCTAACAGTAACACGTGTTACCACCACAACTTGTTTCCTTATTTATCACTGGCTTGCAGCCGTCAAAGATGTGTTAAAACAGGTGTTGTCTAATCACAGAAGGAGTAATGAAGTATACAGTATTGGCATTCAACCTGACCTAGAATCAATATGCGAAATAATCTTGCCTCTAATAATAGATCATAAAATGATTTGGTTGCAGTTGACAGTCGCAAGAGGCATGCCAATGACGGATAGATTGCACTCCAGGTCAATGCCTCGCGCGTGAAGGCGGGGATGTAACCAATCCGCGTGACTGGATCATCCTTACCGCATCGTCACCTCTAGGCCTTAAAATTGCAAAATACTGTAACCAGACGGCGCCCTCAAACACAGTGGCTGTGAGACTCCTCAATACGTCATAACGAAGGACATTTTTTTTGTTTCAGTTAAGATACCTTTGCAAGATGCTATGTTATTGGATCAAGTAGTTTTGGAAAGTATACGGTGCATTAAATCACACTTTCCTGCGTAATTGCGTTAGAGTTCTCAATGACACCGAATTACAACAGTGAAGTTAGGTAATATGCAAAACACGGTTTGCAATATCTGAAATTAATATTTTTTTTATATAAATGTGACAAAATTGTTAGACATTGAGCGTTCTCCAAGGCCTCGCTCTTCATTTTTGCAGTGGTTTCGAAAATATTGTCTTAAACACAAATTAACGCATAAAATATCATAAATTAATTGTTACAGTTTTAACACTTTTATATCATTGTTTGCGTCTGAATTTTTCTGTTGCAATACACCAAACGGATTTTTAATTTTTTTTTTGCTCCTGAAATATCACATATTTTGATAAAATAATAAGCCAAAATTAAGCAAAATAATTTTTTGCTAGCAAACGGTACATTATTAAAAAACGTTCTGGAAAAAATGTATATCATATGCCTGTACACAGTCTCGAATTTTTTTTCAAAACATTTGGTTATAATTTATTCGAGTTACTTGCAAATGTTTGAAATAATTGAAAGATCATGGATTTAATAACTTGGTTCGTAATATGACTGAAAGAAAGATTTGTATAGAATGCTCGAATAAAGAATAATTTCATGACATTTTCAGAGAATTAAATAAAAATATTGCATTTACAGCACACAGCAACGCGTAAGAATGCGTTGCCGTTGAGAAAACTTTCCGTGGCCCACAAGGAAGTATTTCTGCTTGAGAAAAATTGTCAGTCTACCGCAAAATGAATATTACAAGTTGAGGTTACCTAATTTTCTTGACTTATCATCTCGTCAAAAACTTTATATAGGGTAAATCCAGGAGAGATGGACCACCGGGTGAGACGGACCGGTGGTATAGTTCATGAACCTGTCAATAGATAGCGCCATGGTAGGTAGGTATGTGTCGTGGCAACTGTGTTGCGCGTGCTGTGTTGTTTTAGTTCTTTTGTATGGATAAATTGAGAAGATTTTGAAGCAAATAGAAAACAGGTAGGTTAAAAAT
>PNEQ01004005.1:3127-23034 GCA_003012365.1 Medauroidea extradentata
CAAATGACTCTACTTTAAAATTCCTTGACTATATTTATATTTAAATTTTGAAAAGATGAATTTAAATTAACATGTCCCCAATTACTAGGTTATTGAATTCTGTTGCATCACACCGGACACCTGACAAACTCACCCTGAAAATGGCATATAGCCTGTTACGAAAGATTTACATATAAATTTAAATAAGAAAATAAAAACACCTTTTAAAGATTTAACCAAGATGGGGAAGTGGCTGAACACTTCACAGTACGTTGGGTCTTTAGATGGGACCAAAAAATATAGCTGTTGAAAGTGAAAGAATCGTTAAACTGGAAGACTTTAAACAGAGAGATCACTGTATTATCAGTCAACAGAGCATTGAATTAAAAAATATATGGATCCCATTGACTAAGAAAGAAACACCATTACAGCACAAAACAAAAACAAACATTCAACCCATCACAACCAATTAGAGTCAATCTATGCTGCGCGACCAATCAGGAGACAGCTCGTCTCTCATTGGCTGAGCAGGATAAGTGGATTATAACCTAAACGGTACAAAAACATGGTTTTTTTGACTCATCAGTTGCACTTGTGTTACTGGACCCTGTGTGTCTACCTTATGACGGGAACAGATTCCAGTTCCCGAAATGTCGTTATACTGCCTGTCTGGAAAACTACTGTGTTCTCTTCTGTCTCACTGTTGTGTCGTTTGTAGTTTTTTCTGTGTGTGTCTGATATCTACTATGTTTTTGTTTCGTCTCATCGCAGTGTCGCCAGGTAGTTTGGTTTTTTATTTTTATCATTTGCTTTTATTATCTGCTTGTTCCTCGTTTTATTTGACCCGATTCCATTTTTCTGAATTTTATGTTGTGTATGTATCCCCTTGACTAAAGTTTACTCTGCTTATTTAATATTTTTCTATTATTTATAATTGTTTTGGACAGTCAATTACTTTGCAATAGAGTATGTCCAAGCAACTAAATCCAGTCATGCACTCCCATTGCACAATTCTTTCAAAGATCACATGTTTAAATGCAAGTTGTGCATTGAGAGCTTTATTGGTCTATTTCAACATACAAAGATGGGGTTACAAAACTGCCTGCAAAATTCTCGATGATCACCAGCTGTCCATTTTGAACATATAAAACTTTGTGGTTGGCTCAAAGGGTGCCCCCAGCAGTCAAATTTCAGAGATGATGTATTAAGTTTGGAATGTTACCACTTTAGTCAATAAACTCAAAAAATTTCTAGAGTCCCTCTGTTCATTCTTTGCTACGTTGTCAGAACCTAAGCAGTTTAAATTTAATTGATGAGGTGCAGAACTAGCTGTAGACATGTGGCCAAAAGGGGCAGGACGCGCCATGTCTTTGGTCACTCAAACGTGGGACGCGCCACAGTACCTGGTAAACTGAATGAATTTTCACAGATTTTCCACGATTCACAATTTCCCGCTATTTACACTATCTTGCAGTGTCCCCTTGAAAAGTATATAAAGTGTTTAACTGTACATACACAGTATTGCTGCATTTGTACGACACACATTTTTACCAAAACAAGATCACAAAAAAAATGGGTATGGTGTATTTAAGAGTTTTTTTTGTAGAAATCTGATATTTAAAGAAAATAACCTTTTCCTGTAACGTTGACAGGAAAAAAATTTACCTGCAACCATGCCTGGCCTCTTCAGAAACATACAGTAACTATTATAAGAAGGTTAATGACAATTTACTAACCTGTCTCTTCAGTACTGCCTTTACACCTTTACCCTTAGCTTCCTGTCGTAGCCTCTCATTTTCCTTCACTCTCTTCAGAAAGTCTTCACGACACTTTGAGTGAGTCACATGTTCAATGCGAATGTTAATCCTGCACAAATTAAATTTTCTCAAGAAATATACCCGACCAAAGAAGTCTCACGACTGAACTACAATTGTAGTTAACTACACAAGACCACTATTAAAAGTGCAAACACAAAAAAGATTTACTCTTTCTAATATCAGAAAACGTAGTTAAAATTTAGAAATACAAACCTTAAACATACGGTAATAGCACACTGCATTACTGTACGTTGCTTACGCAAGTCGGATTTGTAAAACACGTGCAACTGCTCTCTAACTTACTGTTCACAAAAAATGTAAATCAATCTACACGTGAATGTATATTTTTACTCTAATGCACGTAGTTTTGATATGAGTAACTAATCACATTAGAACAAATTTATTACAGTTTTATAAATTTTAGGTTGTCTTCTACAGTTACTGTAGCCTGTTTTCTTACAGCCTTCTCCAACTTTCCTTCCTACGATGCAATTTCCATACTGTATGAGATAAGTGCTACTGCAGCATCTGGCACTGCACACTGAAGATCATGCACAAAGGCAGGGCTGTGTTAGTGCCATGCGCTGAAAGTAGCATTCACATACCTCCCTTCCTGTCTCGGCGAACGGACATAGAGAAGGTACAGATGCAGATGCGCAGTCAAGTGTTCTCAAATCCGGTTCAGTGTGAGATATCTGCATGGCTTGTAACAACTACGGTATGGTGTCGTGGTATAGTTAGGAAAACTTTAAGCAGTAATATATCAGTTAAGGGATTTATTTTTAAGTACAGGAAATTTTTTACATATCTCAAAATTACCGAAGTCGTAGGTTTACACACCTCGGGGGATGCCTGTATGCTGTTATTGCAGTGTAATTTAAAACTGAGAATATACACAATTTACTTGAAAAAAATGCAAGTTACTGCACATTATATGTAGATTTAAAAAAGCACAACGTAATTCCAAACTTAACATCTACGTACCTAACTAACTGTATGTCTAAACAAAGGTTGAAAAATGTTTGTAAAACCTCAAACTATTGCTTTTCACGGGACCAATTAGAAAAACCAATGCGTACTGTAAAACTAACATGAGGAAAACACCCTCAACCCTACATGAAAACCACGCTTTGTAACTTTTCTTACTTAACTTTATTTATTTTATCCAAATAATAAATGTGTAAAAAAAATGCATGTCATTACGCAATATGCATAGATTATTTATTGAAACATGATGAAATACTGATACACATTCATGACACAATGGTGAAATTGTGAATGCAAATTAAAAATAGTACTTTCATCCACGTGTGACTTTACGGAATGTGCGATCTGTGATGTTATAGTACTTTAAGTTACACCTTTTGTAATCAAGAAATGTACACAAGCGAGAATGTAGATATTACATGTAAAAATTTATTTATGTCACTGGCCGAAATGTCTAAATAACTGATGCAAAAAATTGATGCCTTCAGGAATTATGTATTTTTTTACAATTAGAGAATTGTAAAGGCAATTTCACAGGACCATGATAAACCCATCTACCGTTGCAGGAAAACAAACAAAAACTAGAATATAGGTGCAACAAGGTTTGACTGCAATCTTTATCAAGGTCACACCATACTGCCTAAAGTGGCAAAACAAGAAGTCTCGCAGACTGCAGCATATGCAAGTCGTTCGCAACCGTTAGGGAACCTAAAAAACGTGCCTAGGAAGTAGAGAAGTACATAATACAGAATACATGTACGCTTTAAAAGAAACAAAATAGAAGTACAATATTCACTGCGAGAAGTGATTAAAAATTGGCCTAGTGCAACATTTTTAGTACTGCAACGTACTGTAGTTGTTTTAGTACATAAAAGTAATGAAAACAAAATAGAGTCCATCTGCCTTATCCACAGTATTTCATTCCAGGAAATCTGCGGATATGCGAAAAACGTTTATATTCAAGACACCTTAATAACCTACATACATCACAGACAAATTTTTAAAATTCTTATTTTCCCTAACCTGAAATACTACTACAGTATACTGTATATGTGTGGGTACAGATCTTCAATACGTTCAGAAAGTGCCCCATAACATTTCAATATCGTACAAATTACAAGTAACGTGTTGTAGCGTGGCTCAGGCCCAGACCCTAGATTTGTTATAACATGTTTTAATTTAGTACAGCATGTTTGTTTCATATTTAGTTGTCACTTACAATGTAGGCCTCATGGTCATTCTAACAATGGTATCTGAGTGATTCTAAGAACTATTTGTAATTTTATTTGTTAAAAGCCAGCACGTCAGTGGAAATTCATTCATATTAAAAATAATCAATTTCAGTAACTGTTAATTAATTCTTCTTAAAATAAGTAACATTTACTTTGGTAATCAGAAATTACTCATTTAACAGTAAGAATAACAGTTTGCTTAGTTATGTTAGTACTGTATTTATTTAAAATTTAGATGTCTGTTTATACTTAATAAATTTTCAATATGTACTTTTGCTTAAATTGTTTGCATTTGAATTTAATGAAATTATGTGTGTTCATTGTTAAAGCTAGAGTTAAAAGGACAGAATTATCAATCTAAATTTAGAGTTTCCAGGAAAAGTTGATATATTTTAGTGCAAAACCAGCCTATAAAGATGACCGTTACGAATTTGCCACCTATTTGGTTGCAACCATTAAAATCACAGACTGTTGCCGATTGGCCACATTAATTTTAAATTTAATGTTTCTTTCACATAGTAACAAGGTTAATACTGTACTTAATATATTTGTATATAATTGATTTGGAAACTAAATTGTTAATGCTTATAATTATGTGGAAATATCACGAATTTAAAATATTCTTTTGATTATGTAAAATGTAATATTTTTTAATTGTTTGCTATAATGGCAGCGGGGCGGCACCACTGACGGGCAACGCAGGTAGCTTGCGTGCGAAGGCAAGGGATTCGTCGGCGAGATGTAGGCTGACAGTCTGTGTTGCTGACCGCGGAATTCTATCTGCGGTTGTGCAGAATTTGAGAGACGACGGAGGCAGAACCGATAGGGTTCTGCGGCATTAGTAGGCCAAGACTTTCATTTCGTTTAAATGTTTTCAAGTAATATAAAGTTGGGTTTTTTTCTTTTAGGTCGGTGATCACCGGCCTAAAATTTTGTTAAATGTAAACTTTTCTTCGGTTTGCTCGAAGGGTGCCTCCCGGCATTCGGAATTTAAGTATGTATAAGTTTGTAACTTAACTTCATTAATAAACCCCAAAATTTGCGAGAATTCTCCAGTTTTCATTTCTCATCTCGCAGTACGTTGTATGAACCGACACCCTTGATTTTGTAATGCTGAGCTAGTTGTGGACGTGAAGGCATTTTGTCAACGCACCACATTTTTGGTCCCCCTTCGTGGGACAGTAGTACCTGACGTGCTACATTTTTGTCTGCCCAACGTGTTGTGTGATGTGTTACAATGTGCATTATCGCACATGTTTAGATACAGCTACAGCAGTACAGAGAGGTCATTGGCGACGTGTCAACGGCACACGATAAGCCAGGTGGTTGGCCACAGCTGGCATCGCAACACATCACAGCATGATGAACCAAGCTAGTTCTCTCCGTCCTCTACATTTGTACTCACTGCCAAGGCCACGCATTGGGTGGAGAGGAAGGGTCTCCAGAGATATTGATAGAATGACACTTTATAACACTTTATTTCTTGTGTGTAAAGCTTACGTTATCTTTATCAAACAAACACATAAAATAACGGAACAAGCACGACTACGATTATATAGGCATGAATATTTTGTAACTGTCTGTAGACCTATGTTTATAAGAAGTGCATGTAAATTAGAGAAAAAGATTACTGTATTAACAGAAATAATTACTGTGACCGTGATTAGAGATGTTAATAATTTTGCTTTAATATGGCATCATTTATTTACACTAACATAGACTTGGCTCAATTTTTTTCACACATGATAATGGAAAAATTGTACACCACTGTAAACATGAATAAGGAAAATTTTTAGAGGTTTTTCTTTCAATATAACGAAACTGATCACACTAAAATTAACTTGGAGCGATTCTTTCCCTATTTGGAGCAATCCTAACAATTGATCTAATTTCTCTTGCTTTATTTTGTAACGTTCAAATGCTACACAAATAATTTTTTATATCTGCAGCCATCTTTCTCAACAGACATGTTGCCTTTTAGTATACGTGGAATTTTTATTTTGTCAGTTAAACTAAGAACTTTGCTATCACCCCTCAATTTAAAAGGATATAGCATTTGCGACAGTACACTGCAGTCCACAGAACCATACGTAACTACACAAAGTACACACACATTCTAAGACAGTGTTCTGTGTGCTCGCAATTAAAGCGGGCGGGAAACAAACAGGTAAACGAGACACTGTAATTAAATATGCATCTTCTGCGCATGAGTGATTTACAGGAGGAAAGCGGGCACTTTCAAGATATAAAATTATTTTATTTTTGTTTCGGAAACGTGCTGGGAGCGAGCGACAAGCAATATGTGGCCACCAGTCACACGTACATTTCCCACACATTGCTTCCTTGTTGCTCTCGCCCGATAACCATTACTTTCCAAGCACATCTAATACACTGCGTTGCGAGGCAGGCCAGATACTGTGGCTGAAAACATGAGACTAGCTGCTCTTATATGTAGCTAGTTGCATGCTAGTAGTTTGTGTGGCAAACTGTACGGCGCACAGGAAAATATGGATTCTTAAGCATTCCATACATATTTATATCTTTAAAAAATTCTTCCTTATTTTCCAACCAAAGTTGGTGGAAAGCGTTGATGCAAAGTCCGCGGATAACTAGGCCGTCTGTACATCCATATATATTTAGAAATAAAGTTTCATTGATGCGATTTTATTCTGATATTTACAGAGGTCAATGTAAAAATTTTTCCTAGACGGTAATGTTGAGAATGTCCTGGAAAATGGGATATCCCTGAGAAAAGTCACCGATCTGCGGTACTGTACAGGCACTATTATCACATGTGAAGGTCTGGTTGATTCTGCTGGGAATCAAACCCAGAAAACAATGATGTTGATAATTTAAGAATAGTGGGCGAAGCTGCGGCCGGGCAGCTAGTGTGCTAATATTTCCACATAAGGGTCATTCCACACCATTTCAACCAGTGTTGGTTGCTGTACGTTGTTTAAAAATTCTGAAACTTTCTCTATTCATTTATATGCGTTTTGAAAGTGCAAAACAAATTTTATAAAAAATTATTTCCTGCAAATTTATCCTGGGCAGCTGTTTAAAGATGGCGGCATGCTTAATTTTGATTGTTTACATGCATTTGCGAAAAAATTCAGTAGCTCCTCTATTTATAACCCAATTTTCATGAAACAAAAACTAATTTATTCAGCAAAAAAAAGCTGTTCATGATGATGACAAATTACACTATCTGCATTTACAAGATAATACTAATCAGGGGCAAAGTACATGAAAATTTTTCCCATATTCAAGGCAAAATTTGAACTTGAAGGGGACAAAACACCTTAACAAGATTCTGTGTATTAAAAGTATAGTAACACTACTTCTCAAAAATACTTTGACACCTGAGGTGTTTTGTCCCCTTGAAGTTTTATAAGCTCCTGAAAATGAGAAAATTTAAAAAATTCTGACTTGTCGATTCATATCTCCTATGGGGGACATATAATAAAAACCTGATTTTATGCATATAAAAAGTTAATAACGTATGTAACAACATAATAAAATTTCGAGTAGGTGATCTGCAGAATAATGAAAATATTGTGCCATAAACATGTGCTAAACTACACAATTTAAAAAAAAAGAATAGTATTAAATATATTGGAAAGTATTTAATGTATTTGATGTCAAATTAATAAGGAAATTTGAATGTGCAGTGGTTGTGCTGCACACTGCTGTGTAATATTTACTCCCAGTAGTGAGACTGTAGCATGCACTCCTAGTCTTATCAGAATAGAGTGCTAGTTCAGCAAGTCTCTACTTGTAGATAAGCTTACCACATGATGTAATATTGCTGTTGGAGCACACCACAGTCTACTGCAACCTCTGTTAGTGTTCATAGCTGCATGGTTGAATGCAGCTCGTGTCGCCAGGGAAATACAGTAGGTAAAATAGGATGAAAGTGAGGTGTTAACAATGGAGTGTTTTCTGTGGGTGTGTGTTGTAAAGAAGACTGCAATAAGGATACTTATGGAAAGGTAAATGATAAGCTAAATACATTTAGTGACTTAAGTGAAGAAAATCAGGAAATTTAAAAACTCAAGTTATGTGTTACGAATCTAACCACACTTTGTGAATACCACTACAAAAAAATATGTACATAAATATTTTCATCTTTTTTGGTCAACGTTGTTGTGACCCATTTCAATGTCATAAGAAAGTAATAACTAAAGGGCTGAAAGAAATTAGTCTGAAAGTAGCACGTTTGCATTCCAGACCAGATTTTCAGTTGGTCCCAGGAATGGGATTATGCATTACATGTTTTAAGAAAATATCAGAAAACTATAGCACAGAGCCTGTTGATGAAACATATGCAACTGTAAAGGAAACAGCAGGTGCAGTTAAGACTGCTTGTGAGGCCCTAGGAGTATTCCCTGTTAAAATTAAGAAACTCAGTCATGAAAAGAGACCTCAAGCAATAGAAAAAAGAAAAATAAGTACAGTAACACCCATATTCAGAGAAAAATTAAGTACCTCACTTAGTTTACCATGTGAAGAGAAGGATATTGGAAACCCATCAGAGGAGGTTGAGTATAATATTCTTTTGTGTAAGCTGAAAGACCGATTTAAAGGGCGCAATGAAGTAGCTGATAAGGTGAAAATCTTAAGTTTGGTACCACAGTCATGGTTAATACTTAAAATGTGTAAAGAGTTTGGAGCGAGCCAATATTTGGTTAAAAATACTAGGAAGCTGGTAAAGAAATATGGTATTGAAAAGAAGAAAAGTAGGAAACTGTCACGTGGGACTGTAGAAACGATAACACACTTCTACGAAAATGACAATCACAGTAGGATATGTCCTGGGAAAAAAAGGATTTTGTGTCGCATCGAAAAGAAAATGGAGAAAAAGAACAGAAGCAGAAAAGACTAATACTTTGCAATTTAAAGGAATTGTATCAATATTTTCGTACTGAACATCCAGATGTTAAGATTGGGTTCTCTAAGTTCGCAGAACTTAAACCTAAATGGTGTATTTTAGCAGGTGCCAGTGGTACACATTCGGTTTGTGCATGCGTTGCTCATCAGAATGTAAAACTTATGATTGATGGTGCAAAACTTAACATAGATTACAAAGATATTCTGGAATCCACGGTTTGTGATATGAAAAGTGAAAGCTGTATGTTTTATGAATGTGCCCAGTGTTCAGGGTCACAAATAGTACACGATTTGATGGAACTAGAATTCTGAGATGAAGTGGACACATTTGAAGACAACATCACCTATAAGCAGTGGGTAGCAACAGACAGGGGTGACATGATAACTATAACCAAATCACGTGAAGAGTTTACTGAAGATCTGATTTGTAAACTAGTTTTCCTAAAGAAACATAATTTTGTTTCCAAAACCCAGTCAAACTACCTGAAAGATCTGAAACGAAATTTGGAATCCATGGAATGCATTGTTATTGGAGATTTCTCAGAAAATTTTACCTTCATTGTTCAAGATGAAATTCAAAGTTTCCATTCGGTCAACGAACAAGCAACATTATTTACTATAGAGACCCATCAGAAGACATAGTACAGTAGTTTCTAAAAGTTATTGTTTCATTAGTGATTACATGTACCACAATACTTTGGCAGTGTATGCATTCCCAAAGCGACTTGTTTCTGAAATATCAGCATCACTCCCATTCATAAAAAAAATTATCTACTTTTCAGATGGTGCAAGTGGTCAATACAAAAACAAAAAAAATTTCACCAATCTTTGTTACCACAATTATGACTTTTATATTGAGGCAGAATGGAATTTTTTGCTACGTCCCATGGCAAAGGGCCATGTGATGGCATTGGCGGGACCGTAAAGCGGCTAGTATCCAAGGCCTCTCTTCAAAGAGTGACATCAGGATATATTTTGGATCCAGAGACAATGTTCAACTTTTGCAAGTCCAATATAATAGGCATAGTATTTTTCTACCTTAAGCAAAATGACATTATAATTGCAAATAGCCACTTACATGACAGATTTGAAAATGCCCAGCAAGTACCAAAAACACGAGAAAAACATCGCTTTGTACCTCTTGACACGCAAAGAATTAGGTGCTATATAACACCAACTTCAAATGACTTTCAGGATGCTACACTAGCTATTCTTCCAACTGACATTGTACCTGTTATTAAAGAAAAAGATTACGTAGCCTGTGTATATGAGTCTAGATGGTGGCTGGGAGAAGTAACTCAAGTGCATAAGGATGAAGAAGATTGTACTGTCCACTTCTTTCATCCGGCCAGACCAGCAACATCGTTTCATAAATCAGTAAATGATCACGCTTGTGTGCCGTTTACAAACATTCTAAAGGTCGTCTCTGTGAGTGAATTTGGAACAAGCACTGGAAGAGTGAGAAATTTAGACTCCCAAGTCAAGCATAGAATTGACTCAATTATTGGATAACAAATTAAAGAAGAGGAAATAAATATCAGGAAACTAAGCAGAATACCATGTGAAGAAACCAAGCCTATCTAAGTAATTAATTGTTCCAAAACAGAAGACTTATGAGGTAAATATGATTGTCATTTTTGTGGAGTAGGCATATGTCTGGCAAACGTTTTGTGTCGTAATTTGTATTGTGGGACACAAAGATGTTTAGCATTAGTGTTTGTTATTACATTGTATGTTTTTATTGCAATCTAGTAGATTACAACGGTTTTAAACACAGAAATATTCAAAGGGAAAAAAGTGTATTGTTGTGAAATTTATGGCACTATATTTTCATTATTCTGCAGATCACCTACTCGAAATTTTAGTATGTTGTTACATACGTTATTAACTTTTTATATGCATAAAATCAGATTTTTCTTTTGTCCCCCATAGGAGATATGAATCGACAAAAGTCAGAATTTTTAAAATTTTCTCATTTTCAGGAGCTTATAAAACTTCAAGGGGACAAAACACCTCAGGTGTCAAAGTATTTTTGAGAAGTAGTGTTACTATACTTTTAATACACAGAATCTTGTTAAGGTGTTTTGTCTCCTTCAAGTTCGAATTTTGCCTTGAATATGGGAAAAATGTACAATTTTTTCATGTACTTTGCCCCTGATTAGTATTATCTTGTAAATATGTATAATGTAATTTGTCATTATCATCATGAACAGCTCTTTTTGCTGAATTAATTAGTTTTTGTTTCATGAAAATTGGGTTATAAATAGAGGTGCTACTGAATTTGTCGCAAATGCATGAAAACACTCAAAATTAAGCATGAAGACATCTTTAAACAGCTTTCCAGAATAAATTTGCCGGAAATAATTTTTTCTAAAGGCGGTTTTGGACTCCCAAAACCAATACAATTAATTAGTAAAAATATTAAATTTTTCCAATACGGTGTGGCAACTAACTTTATTTAAATTGGTTGAAATGGTATGGAATGACCCATAAGAAATGCAATTGCCCAGCGTGTCTTCTACCTTTTAGGGATGATCCGGGCTCGCACTCTCTTGTTGACTATCACTCCAAGAGCATGCTGCGTGACATTGAACACACGGCCAGTCTTACCGTGGTAGAACTTGTGTGGCATGCCCTTCTGCACAGCACCATTGCCCTGCAAGACCATCACTTGTGTCAGAACATGGCACTCTCATTGTTTTTGCATAATAACTCGAAAACTTCAAAATTTGCATTTCACTGTTTTGCGTATTCCACTAAAACCAACTGATATACCAAACTGGGGGGGGATGTACAGTGAATAATAATGTAAGCTACAAGGTCTTTATACTAACAAAAAATAAAATATTTTAGTATTGAAAAAAATTGTTGAAATAACTAAAATTACACATTCAAGATTTTTTTAAAAATATAAAAACTTTATGTATAAAATAAGAGAAAAATATCTGGTACAAATATAAAAACAAAAATATGACGAAAAATGCTGTAGACCATGCCTATAAGGTTGGTTGTTGTACAGATTAGAAAATCAAATTGCCTGTAATAAACTAATTGAAAAGTTTGCACTACAGAAGACAAAAATAAAAACATAAAAAATACATAAACAAAATTAAGATTTCTTGTTTATATACCTTTATGTTTCTAATATGTAATTAATTGACTAATAATACAATTAAAGAAATAGTAAAGGTAACATGAATTACATAAAAACAGATTTCAAGTCTCATATTTTAAATCTGATCAATTTTTTAAAATTTACAATGAAATTATTGACTCATACACAGCATGGTTTGTGACACTGTCTAAGAGGAAGAGGTATTGACACAGAGTAATGCTCTCCAGCACGAGAAAGTAACTCCTTTTTAGTTGCTGTGCTCTAGTAGTAACTGAGTGGAAGATTTGCCTTGTTTACATTTGGCAATGACACCATTTTTGCAATAATTTATATAAAATGGTGTTAATATGACACGTTTGTAATGTCATAATTAAAAAAAAATATTATATACTATTGTTTTACTGTAGTAAACACATCTGAACAAAATATATTCGTTTCTACCCTACAAAATTTTAGAATCGCTGCAATGTGTGTCAACATATAAAAGATTGAAACACTAAATGTTATGGTTGAAAATATGTTCCAATACAAAATTGCATACACAGTACATTATCTGAATTTTCAATTTTTTCTTCTATAATACAGGCAATTCCGATAACACATTTTAAACTATGAAATATTGCTAAGCCAAAGACAAAACAATACATCTCTTCTACAAAAAAGATTACTAGCGCTGCGGCAAAAAAGGAGTCACATTTAATTCCTCAGCATTAAGACCTTACCTCCGTAGACAGTGATTTATGAGTGCCTGGGAACGACAGCAGTTCTTACAAAACTTCCATAGAATACTTCACAGAAAAGTTATGTTCATACTGTTAATCAACCTGTTTAACAAACATTACGTAGAAAATAAACAAAAATTTACTTGTGCTGCACAAGAACTCATGATTATTAACTATGCTGTAAAAATACTTGAAAATTTTTGACATGTTAATATTTATGCCAACATTCTGTTATTAACTTTAACAAGTATTCATAAGAAAATGTTAACATTTGTTACCACCCTTTTGTTGAAAACATTTACAAGCAACAAAATTTATGCATTTTAGAAACATTTCACCAACACACTTGATAACCTATTCCAGGGTGGTCTAGATCAAAGGATGTTGGTAAAAAAGTAACTAACAATTTTATCAGCAATGTTGTAGGCATTTTTGTCATCAACATTGTTAGTATTAACATTCGTTCGAATTTCTTAAAACTTTGTTACTAACACTGATGTTTTCAGCAATGTTAATAGTAACACATTTGCTATCAACAGTGCTTATAATTTATTGATATTTTTGTAATTAACATTGTTACTGTTATTTTTTCGGTATAAACTGGGCTTTACCACATTTCCCCCCTATAACTTACATGATGTAACCCCTTTAAAAATATGTAACCCATCTAAAACTTCATATTACAACAAACATAAATGCAAATCTTACACATTAATACATGTATATACAGAGTACTCACTTTGATGTCTACAATATCCCCAACTTTGTAAACTTTTAAGTATGTGGACAAGGGTATTGTGCCATGTCTGCGAAACTTCCGTGAGAACAAATCCCTAGTCCCTCGTCGGTATCCCTTGGAATTTGTCATTTTTATTCACCTGCAAATGATGACATTTTACTTGGACATTGTATACGTAAACATTAAACCAAATAGGCCCTACATAACTGTGACTGCAATTTTTATGATGAATGATAGATAACAGAACACAATTCATGGTGATTTAAGATCGAGCGAGGTGGCGCAATGGTAACATGGACTCACTTTTGGGAGGACCCCGCCCGGGTTCTATCCCCAGCTTCGTCCATCTTGATTTCAATTTCCCATGGTTTTCTGAAATCGCTCCATGCAAATGCTGGGACGGTGCCTTAACAAAGGTCCCCATGGCCGACTACTCTCCCAGTACCTGTAATTGTACTATGGTAATTTGTGTGTCACCGTCGCTAATGACCTTGCTGTCGATGAGACGTAAAACCCACTTACCCTATCATGGTGATTTGGTATACTGTGTTAGCATTCTACAAAATACTAAGCTAAAACTACTTTTTGATTCAGCTACCTATATTACATTACTTGGACATTACATCAAATATATAGTTTCCGCAAGACAATATTTTTGAACAGATGATTTAAATTCCTAAGTCATTATTTTATGTTCACTCATATTCCATTGGTAACTGTGACCCCACATTTTTATTGGAAGACATAAGTAAACTTCTCATAAATCATCAATACCAAACACAAAACACACATCAAAGAAGGGTCACCATACACCTAATCTAACAACTGTAAATTTATTAGTGGTTCATACACGGACACCAATTTGGAAAGATATAGTTTTTATTTTATCCTCCTCATGTACTGTCACGCCAAAAACCATCATCTAAGAATTTACATTTAATATTCCATTAATGGTACATGCATTGCAACCAAGCTCACTCAATGGTAAGTACACAACTACATAAAGAGAGTGAATTGTTGGTCTGCGTCCAGTCATTGCCATTTTGACATCTGACTGGAGAATGTGACCATGACATCCGAGTAATTGTCATGTGTTTGTCAGGGATGGTGACCGTCAGTCGAAATGGCCAACTTTTATCTTTCACTGACAACTCTCACACAATCCACAGACACGTGATCATCAGGTGGCCACCCGTGCTTTGCTAAACCACACATATGTGCCAAAGAAAATTATGAGCCATTTATGTAACTTAGGGTCTATGTGCTCATGCACAATAACAATGAGCAAAAAATAAACTATTTTAGCTGTTTCAAACAATAAAATAAATAAGTACAGAAAATAATTTTATAATTCTGGTAAATGTACAACAATAATATGAAAAAAACTAACTCTACTTTAAAATAAAAAGTATTTATTCATGTGCACTACGATTCGGATCAAACTTGTTAATATTTTTACAGCATTATATGCAACAAGATCTTGCTATTAGCAAAAGAAAAATATGAATGGCGATTGAGCGTTTAGGTATTGCTGAAATCAGACTTCAACAGCAAGACAACATTCATAGAAGCATGCAGCAAGAAGATGAACGACGCCGACCAGATGACAATCTCACTATCTCAATGTAGAAGGATCCTAAAAAGTGCTCATATTAGCGGTAATATAAGTAAAAAACCTCATGCATATGCCTCTTATTAATCTTGGCCTTACTGAAGAAAGGACCTTCATAAACTTCCGCCAAACTGTTCACCAAACTTCCAAGGCACTTGCAGAACATGTGTTAACAAGTATAAAAAACACACTTCAACAGAATTTCTAATAGGATCCCATTCTTTCTACTCAGTCGAAGAATAATTATGTGATACTGTACGTAAGCAAAAATGCATGTCAGTTGTTATTTTTTTCATTGTGTGGTGGCAACAAAGAATGTGGACGCAGGTCTACAAGACAAAGTCCTATTCCGACCAGAATAATACATTCAATAAATATGATCCTATTAACACCAAAATAACACACTCTTACTGAAGTAGTAAGATGCATGTGTATTAGCTCTTCAACAAAGTTTCCAACCAGAGAGATTTTGGTCAGCACTCAGCATGTCTTTAGCACTGGTGAGGAGTGACTTAAGGCAAGTATGGAGCAGCGCCAGAACGAAGGGGCGAAGGAAATGGGAGGGATCCCCGAGAAAACCAATCGACCAGTGGCATTGTCCGTTACAAATCCCACATGCGAAAATCCGGCAACATACCCAGCAGGGAATTGAACCCGGGTCGCCTTGGCATGAGGTGAATGTCTGACGCGAATGTCAGCCCCGACGTTTTCAAATCAATTGTATTATGTTGATACGACTTGTCCAAAATCTTTGAGCAAAAATGTACACAAAAAATTCTGACAGCTTCAATAAACTATACTATTACCTAACCTAAGACAAACTAACCTTACAATGGACAACATAGGACAAAATAACCCAACGAAAAACGGAGACACTAATTTTCTTTAAGTATTACTCGTCTATAGAAATATTTTTCATTAATAACTATGCTTTAAAAACAATAGCTTGGCCACTTTACAATAAGTAACTACTTTTAATACACTTTTGAACAGAGATTGTCTACAGCTGTGATGAGAAATGAAGGTTCAGTGTCAGAATGCAAAGACATAAAAATTGAATTCTAAAAAGAATGATTCATGTAAATAAACCTCATACTTTAAAGTTGAAAATGTTAACAGTCCCAGGAATATATATGTAGAAACTACAATTCTATTTGTACTTCAGAAAATACAATATAAAAATAACTATGAAATTGATAATCATTTTACTAGAAATTGGTGTAAAAACCACCTGCTGTTTCATAAAACAAAAAAATATGAAATAAAATCATTTTATGGGATGACATTAGGCGTATTTTAGCGGTTGAATTGGTAGCGGTACCTGTGAACAAAGCATACTTGTGCTCCTGTTTATAACAGTGTTTGCTAACTGGCTGCACACAGGCTGAGGCTGAGGGTGTTTGCACGCCTCTGGCAACCGAGGCAGGAGGACGGTTACAGGGTTTGTTCACAGGAGGTTTACCTTTACCGACCGTTATTTCCAATTTTATCTCAACTACATTTGAATTCAAAATAAACTGTATTTATGCGCAATATGGATGAGACTTAAGTTATTTTGAAAGAAAATAATGCAATATTAATTTTTCATTTTATGCAGCTGCATAATTGAATGGGTGGGATGAAAACAGAAAATATTCCTTATTTTACCAAAATGAACTGATATAGCCAAGTTGTACTTTATAAGTAGCTTCATTGATTGAGATAAAGAAAGCAAGGGTTCTATAAATCCTTACACCGCTAAAAGACATTGAACTTTGAAGTTTTTTATGCGATAAGAAATTATTCCCTTCTTAACCACAGCATTATGGCATGATAGGTTATTCGCTGTGACAGTCACTGCAGTAGTGTTTCTTTTGTTTATATAGTCTACAGTGCTGTAAATGTACATGAGATATTGTGAATGTGGTTAGTACAGTGTCTGTATTATTATAAAAAACCTACTATTAAAGTAATTTAAAACACTTGTATTTTATTAAAACATATCTGTAAATTATTTTTTCATTGGGGTTCATAATGTGCTTCACTCAAGTTTTATTTCATCTTGCATTGGTGTAAAATAATTTATTATTATTGTATTATTTACATAAAATTCTGTCTGCTTAAACTTGACAATTTCAAACACATGTAATATAACTTTGGACTGAGATTGTCTAAAACTTAGGTGAGAAGTGAATGTTCAGAGACAAAATGCAACGACAAAAAAACATGCTTGCAAACGCGCTGGTAACCACCAACCACGGTCTAAGAGACCGTGCCACCAACATACGACCAACTGCAGCACGTGGCATTGGCACAAGAATGAACTTCACCCAACAATCACAGCTAACAATACAACTTCAAGCATCTGTTCAGTTGTAGTAAGAAATCTTCATTTAAAAAAAGTTACACGATAGCTTAACTAAATCCATTGCAAGTACAAAATAACTTATTCTCAACACATCACAACTTACCGAACAAACGACAAATCTTCAAGACAAATAACAGAAGAACTAGGATGACCAAAGACAAAGACATACTGGGAAAATACAACTCATCAAGAAAATAATGTGAAACATATTCTTCTTTTTTTTCAAAATCACAGCCATGACCGTGTTCAAAACATATTTCAAACGGTGAATACAATTTTAAAAAATCACTGTAAATTATGATCAAAGTGGGGTGGACACGCTATTTCCAAAGCTCACAGATAAAGCATATTTGAGGAAGTATGGCGCCGACTGAGGAGACATGTGCTACCAAAGCAAATAAAATCAAAATAAAATTTAATGATAATGTAGTAGGTGCAATAAAAATGTAAAAATGGCATTTTATGTAAAACGTGTGATCTATGGTACCATTTTCGCTGTGGAGATGTGCAAGAAAGTGAGGCGTATAATGATAGTGAGGAATGGTGTTGCAAAGCATGCAAAGAAAATGGCGACAATCCTGTGCAGTGCACGGACGAAAATAAAAAATCGTTTTGGAAAATAATTGAGATTTTACAGTCCGAATTACAAGAGTTACAGAAGTGCAATAGGATTCTACAGAACCAGATAAGTGAGATCTCTAAAACATTAACTGAGAAAATGGATAAGAAGAGCATATAACAGAATGCTCCTAGGACTCGTCTAAAATCACCACCTGCTGCTAGACAATAGCTTTTCTGTTCTCGACAACAAGGCCATGCGGGATTTTCCAAGTCTCGAGTCTACTACTCCTTGCAAGCAAGTTGTAGCAGATATACGACCCAGAAGGAACTTTACCACACCTAGGGCAGTGAAGGATAAATTATCACTAGTGAAGTAGAAGAACCGACAGGTGTCTCTTGGACAACGAACTGCAGGAAAGCATCTTGGTGAGAAACATAAACCAGTTACCAGGCACACACCAAAAAAGCAAGTAATATTATTTGGAGATAGTCACGCTCGAGGCACTGCGGAACAGATAGTGGCCCACGATCGTAGTGTTAGTGCTATAGCATATATTGAATACACGCTACTGGCCGAAACACACACTGGTAGTTAAAGGGAATTACAAAATAATTGTGACTAAGGGATTTCAAGGGTCAAGGTTGGCTACGTGTGCGAGTCCATCTCGCCGGCTGGCACAGTGGTGTTAATGCGACTGTTTTGGTTAAACCTGATATTTACCTCAAAAACACTTGCAGAGTCAAAACAATGTTACCCCTGACCGTCTTAAGTTAATTCCTATTGGTGGTGAAACCCACGTTAACTTAAGTTAGCTGGAAACACTGGACTGGGCACTGTCTACAGAAATGCTAACTACGCGTTTATTCATACCATTGGATGGTTAATTTGTTAGGCAACTCTCTTGGTACACATAACACATTACAGTGGGGGGCGGTGTCGGGATGCGCTGCCTCTCCTGATTGAGCACTGTTCCGAGAGATGGCGTGGTGCATATGACCCGCTATTTTAGGAGTGCATGAAATATGTATAATATATCACAAAAAGTAACGAACTTTCTTCTTCCTAAAGAAGTAGTTCATCTATCATCTACTTTTAACTTTATTTTCACCCACAGTAATTCGAACAAAAAATACCAACCCCGTATCTTTTTTTTCTTTTAAATTACCGCGCTTTGACGCATGCTCATGGCTTAATATATTTCCAGATCGTCCCTCTGTGGTGGAGATCATGGGTTGGAATCTTAAGGTGCCGGTCTACCAGTGAAAAACAGTCACAGTTTAAATTCGATAATCTGACGTTATAATATGGTAGAGGAGGCTTCTGAGTGACTCCTTCCTAAGCCACTAACTTGTATATAAGCTTACGGTCGCTCCAGGCAAGGCTCAGTCGCGAGATAGCTTCGGAGGGGAAGGGTCACGTTACTCTGCTCCTCAGCCTGTTCCTCAACCACGCGAGTGCTTGACAACCCTCCCCTCTTCCCCACCGGCAATCACAAGCGCTGCCCTTGCAGTGTTGCCAGATACCGCGCGGACAGCTCGCCCGGCTGATAGCAGAGCTGCTGGTATTCACGTGCAGCCTGCCCCTACTACGCAAGTAGTATTTTCCCTCACCACTGTCGCGCACGTTTCGTGTTTGTGGATTTTAAAAACGTATATACTGTTTTAGGAACTGCAAATTATTGACAGCATAACTAAATATCGTATTTATCTATACTACTATAATTATGTAAGAATGAGTTTCGCTAATCCAAGCTTACATTTAGTTTAATTTGCTTATCAAAGCAACATGTCTTCTTTATAAGTAAACTAGCCGGCCGGCTGCGGCGTTGCCCGCGTGAAATTACGTAATGTAAACAGTAACTCTGGATAAAATATGTGATGAAGGCATTTAACAGCTAGCGTACTC
>PNEQ01004006.1:2738-35088 GCA_003012365.1 Medauroidea extradentata
CCTGTAGTACAGGCTGCGATGTGTAAAGACACACGACGCGCTACAATCTTCCGTACATCTGGCAACAGTGCTTGCCCCTCTCTCTTCCTCAAGACCTACATACCATTCCGAGCAGGTGGCCTGAGGGATGTAACATGGGGTTGGGCGCGCGGGTATCAGTTGTCAACACGTGTGGTGCTACTGAAAACCGAGAATCTTTATTTTTCTTGAGAAGGAAACCCTAACTAACTCCAAGCGGCTTTGTGACCGACTAGTTTCCCCATAGTCGTGACTCTACATACGTACACAGTTCCAGACGGGAGTTACGCGCGGTAGTTTTAAAGTTCATAGTTGTGTAATATAGTTTGTTTCAGCTGACAAGGAGCACGTGTCTGGCAGTGAAGATGACAGTCATTAATTTACCATTTACGGCAGAAACTTGAATTTTATTATTATTTTATCGTAGCAGTTTGAATTTTTTTTTTGCATAAATGCATTTCTTAAGATTTAAAACTCCAGTGCTTCAGCATATTTGCCAATTTATGAGTGTGCGGTACTATTGTGATGGAATAGTTTGCATCATCATTCGTAATTGTTTGTGTAATCCTTATGGAAGAAAACATTCTCGATAAGATCATATTGAATTGAACTGGCAACCTCGCATACATGGCCCGAAACACGCACGTTTGCAACAAAAAAAAGGTATAGTTGAGATTTAAATTGTCAAGTTCGTAAATGTTGCATATTATTTTGTAGGCTAGAGCAAAAATATGTTTTTGTAAAAGGCTTCTTTTTTTTCTAAATAAATTTGCCGAACGTAACTTTAAAAAAATGAAACGATAGTGCCATGTGTCTTAGAGTAATAGTCGGGTGTGACGTGACTAATTGCTGATAAAAATCGTTATAAATGTTTTTCAATCCTTCCGCGTTGTCTGTCTACAAACGCAACGAAACGTAAAAATAAACATAGGTTGTAGCCGAAAATGTTTTTAAATTTAAGTAAATATATGTAGTAGTACTAGTACTGAAGGCCTACTACACATTGAGAATAAAGTAAAGGCATCTCCGAAACGATAAGAGATACGGGAAAATTTGTAGAGACGATTTTTGTTCATTATTTTTTTGCGAAAAATTTTTGTCCCGTAAAAATTTTTCTTGCTGTGCACCGTTTTTGAGATATTGGGCAAAATGCGTGCATTTTTGCAATGTTATAGAACCTACATTTTTTTTTTTTTTTAATGTTGTCGCCTGCGAAAAATAAATCTGATTTAATTAACGGACGTTTTGTGTAACGGACATTTTCCGAGAACGTAACCCGTCCGTTAATCGAGAACTTACTGTATTTCGGCACTAAATGCAGTCAGGCAAAGCAACAGCTTCATGAACATTTTAATTTAAAAATTATTCAGCTTTAAATTTATTTTCATATACTGCTGTAAACATTGAAAATACGTTCATATTGGCTATCACATTTACGACATAGCCTTACTTGTTTTGGTTAGCCGCTGCTCGCCAGGTACTATCGTGCGTATTAGAAATTTTCACAGACTAAAACTGATAAAATTTAGCGAACCTGGGTACGTAAAAGTTATCTCGAGGAATTTGCACGCTATTAAGGTATGGGTGGTTGTAGATTTGGTAGTTAACGATGAATATTTCACTAGTGTTGATTTTATAGGAGCAAAGACAGCAAGGTATCAGCAGCTCTCACACATTGCAACATCTTAGCTTATAGGTTTGACTTTATGTCAATTTAATTTGAATTCCAGAAAGAAAATAACATACTACGAACTTATTTTAATGTTTCAGATCCTGTTGTCAATCATAAGTTTAGGTTTGAAAGGTTAGACGAATGAAGTTCGCGTGCATACTAAAAGTGAACCTATTGAGCTAATTAGCTGGAATGCGTTTAACCAAACCTGAAACAGACTGGTAACGAATGTCTTGGTTACACACGTTGAGAAAATAATATATCAGATCAATATTTTTATTAAAAGTAAATTTTTTCCCTCAATAACTTGCACACTTCTCATGAATGGCATTGAGAACAGTACTGCCATCTCTATGCGAGTTTCGCAAGACCCCATCTATCCCTCGAATATTGGTAAACCACGGGTGCCCCGAACTCTCACCTTGGTTAATGTCGTTGCCACAGCCAGTGGAACAGCCAAAAACACTACAGCTGCAGAGATTTCATCACAAATCGCAAGCTACTGACTGCAACTTTGAACTTAAAAGAACTTATTTACTTTATGCTAATTGTGTCATGTTGTACACAATACATCATTACATACATAAACTGTATTTTAATAGTTCACAGCAGACTATTCGGTCTCTTCTTGTAAATTCAACCATACAGGCCACCTTGATTTGGAGACTGCATAATAGTTAAGATTTTATTAGGAGTAAAACTGCATTTTATTGCTGCGCAAAAGGAGTGAGTGAGAGATTTTGGACAATGCTCAACATCGAGGTACTCAGTGCTGGTGAGGGGTGACACGAGGTGAGTATGGAGCAGTGCCGGAACAAAGTGGTGGGGGAAATGGAAGATCCCCAAGAAAACCCGCTAACTAATGTCATAATCCAGCAGGATACGCACATACGAAAATACGGGGACCGACTCCAGCTGGGAATCGAACCCGATTGCCTTGGTGGCTGCATAAAAGGAACTATCAAACACATTTATACAATTAGTAATTCCAGCTTTCTCGTTTTTACTGCATTAAGGGCGCAGTTCACTTTAGTTTTCAACGTCTTTACTTATTTTTATATTTGTACCAGATATTTTTTTTTCTTATTTTAGACATAAATTGTGATTATATCTTCCTCTTAGGAAACTATTGTATCTCTCATAGTTTTTGCGTAATGAGTCGTAAACGTCAAAATTTGGACTTGACGATTTTTAGTACACCACTAAAACCAACTAACATACTAAACCGAAAAAATTCACAGTGTATAACAATTTTGTAGGCTATGATTTGACATACATAAAAACAAAAAATAAAATACTTTTGTATTTAATAAAAATTGCTGAATTTTGAAACAAAAATTAAAAAAATATCAAAATTTTTTTAGAAATACAAAAAATATGTTTTTTTTTTTTTATTTTAATGTATGTCATTTGGTTTTAGTGGCGTACTTAAAACCGTAAAGTCCAAATTTTGACGTTTACGACTCATTACAGAAAAACTATGAGAGACAAAAATTTCCTAAGAGGAAGATTTAATCACAATTTATGTGTAAAATAAGAAAAAAAATATCTGATACAAGTATAATAATAAAAAAAGACGTTGAAAACTAAGGTGAACCGCACCCGTAACTACTTACTTCATTACGCACAATTTCATGACCTTAACGTATGTTGCTGTAGTTTGTTACACACAGTAAAATATGCAGTATCGTGATGTCGCAGGGCCATCAACATGGCGATTCACACTTTACGGAACAAAGAAGACTGCTATTTTTATTTTTGTTTTTCACGAGCCATACAGATGCAAAGAAAAAAGAATGGTACCATTGTTCATAAAATTAAATGTAATATAATTATAAAAATAGGAATCTTCCCTATTACCAAACTAAAAATACCAAATATATAATTCACTGCTAAACGCTAATATTTATTTACATGTAAAGTAAAATTTTACGGAACATAATTAAGTTTGTGTTCAGTTTTGACAATTAACATTCTCGAAGTAGCAATTTAATTGATTTCGTTAATGCATTTGCAGCAATCCAGAAAAAAAACCTATTCACTTACCACTTCCTGATGGTTTGGTAGCAGAGCAAAGACAAATGTCTAGCTAAAAAACGAAAATCCAAGAGTCATTTCAGAAAGGCGCAAAATTGCTTAAAACATTCACTCCTACATCCAACCATGAAGGGACAGCTCTTATTTTGGTTTAAAACACAGCAGCCGACCAAGGCCTTTCTGAATGCAGCTGTTGATTAGCAGTACTAAACAATGCCTATAGTTTCTATTTCACACCACTTGTAAGATGGTACATGCCACAATATTTATCCACATTTTACATACTTACACATGTCTGAAAGAGCTTGTTTATACAATACTGTTGAACTAAGATTACGAAAAGTAGTAAGATTCATAAAAACAATGAGAACTAAACAAATAAATGTAAAATGAGTATAGCTGAAGACAATAATATGCACTTTATTCCATTTAACAGTGATTGAAGAAAGACAGAAGTCTTACGAGACAGGTAGAAATAAGGTTGATATACTCAAAAGGCTGACTGTTCAGTCAGCAAGATTATATTTCTTACGTTCCTCAATCACATACTTTAACATCAAGCAGTCATTCATGTTTGTCACAATAGCATACATCCTATAACTTAAGACCTTCCATAAAAAAATGTAGAATTCCCAGCAAATAAAACAGATAGGATACCCACAAAAATGTGCTCACCTTTATGAAAAACAGTATCTGGGCCACACCTGGCGTAGTCGAGTATGTATATATTCTATTTCACCCGATTTGTGTGATATTAATGTATTACACTTAAGAACAGATTATTAGCTAACGTTTTCTATAAGCTATATAATCATAATGCTCTCAACTCATTTTGGAGGCTGCTCAGGAAACTGAGGTTGAACATGTTGTAAAAAGGTCTTAACATATGAGGAAAATACTCCTATTAAGCCAGACGCTTATTTCACGAAATCACCTAACTGTACAGAAAGCTCAGTAATAGGTTTTGTTTGTAGTTGAAATTTTGCATCTGTGAATTTTCACTTGTGTAATGTAGAGACACAACACAATGGTACAACACTCAGCAATGCTGCATGGCATATTTATCTAAAAACAAAAGAAGCTACAAACAGTTGCTTACAGATCTGAAAATACATCTGCACTGCACAATTCAGCCACTAATTATAATAACCATTAGCTTAAAACACAGACAATATGTCAAGCAAAAAATGTAGCCTGATGAGGCACAGCATTCATCAGGTCAGAAGTACGTATAGAGAACTACTGCTCGCAATATGATACACAATTACCACTTGCTTGCTGTGCAAACAGTGGACCAAAAGATATCTTTAAATTTTCCAAATCTCCTCTAATTAAGCCAGTGGGCTGAAAAACTTAAAACATCTGCTGACCAACAACACAATGAAACACATACAAAGAGCCCAGACAGCTAGTGTCGAGTGTTAACATTACACATAAGTGTACATCAATACTTTGAAACATCACAGAATGGCTGTATCCATAAATCTGTACTTTCCTAGCCTCATTACCAAGGAAAAACTAATATGAATGAAAATGTCTACCTGAAGGTACTGTGAAAGTTAATTCTTATAAAAAAAAATGAATTCAATGTTTTAAATTATAATATAGTCAAATTCTGTTAGGAGTTTTCTGAAATACCTGAAAAACTTCTTCTCAAAAGGGTCAAATAACTATTGTATTCATTAACATAGTAAAAATTATTTTAACTTAAGGGAAAAAACCACTTTTAAGTGAGAACATTTGAATTTATAATATGCACAATTACAGTTCAACAGACAGAATAATAACTTTGTGTAGCATTTTGTATGGCTGTAAACTACAATGAGTAACTGGATATTTACTAGCTAGAGAAAATAATTTGAACTACTGCAATTCACAGCACAGAAATTAATATCAGACATTTTAGTCTAACAGTTATTCTTGGTCTAATATTTTTAAATATTTGACAGCTGCATCTTAATTTTTGTAAGTACTTTACTGTACCATGTTATTACAGATGAATTCTCACCGCCTGCCATTTTCCTTGTGGCAGAAAACTCACAACAAAAGCTATATTCACTGTAGAAACCATGTGAGCAATGATGCAAAACACAACAGTTCAGTTTGTGTATCATTTAAGACACACAAATGAATTTGCTTCTTTATGACCAAATAGATGTACACAAGAGTGTGTGGTATATAATTCAGCGCTAAAAGCATAATTTCATGATTGTAGGTTTCTCGAAGCCAATTTGCAAAAATCAAAAAAGTAGTATTCCCAGACAATAGTTTCTGCTAACTTTCTGAGCAAAAATTTTCTCAAGCAACGTATATCTGAAGAACAATATGACACCGTAATCTTGTACATTTAATTGTGGAACAAGAGATCACGCTTAAATGGATCATTGTTTTGTAGTTTTTCTATTTTAACTTTCAAACAGTGTAGATCTCAATTGTAGAACTCAGTGCTTAGTTATCTGCCACACCTTCTTAAGGTTTATAATCAGCCCAGCAGCAGAGATAAAAATTATAATTTTACACAATTAATGCAGAAAGATGTCACACTAAAATTATACACACAGCTTATGGTGAAACGTTAACACATTTCCCATTTATGAAATATCCTGCTTAACAAGTAAAAAATTTTGTACCTGGCCTGTATGCACATTTTAATTGAACCCATTTAAAATATATTTCTGGATGGTTACATAGTAAGATTTTTTTCTTTCAGTACCTCCACAAACACCTTAACTGATTTTCTTAAAGTAAAAAAAAAGGTTTTATCAGCCTTGAACTTAGAGTGAATCTAACTTATTTCCTTAAGAACCCAATGCACGCCAGCCAGAAGCCTTGCCTTTGTATAGTAAAGGTAAAAAATTTTCTTTCAAAAGCGTGAGCTCTGCAACAGATGAAGATGTTTGCTTTCCTGAACTACTACAGTACTACAATGTGCGCCATACCTCTCCACAACTGACACTGTTTGGTTAGACTATAATGTGAGACTCCATTCAGAGGTAATTATTTTACAAATTTGTACTCTTAGGAAATACACTTATTCCTACTAGCATTCCTTTACTCGTGTAATGGGTTAAACATACTGTTCAATGTCAGAGCAAACAAAGAAAATAAATAAATAAAATAAAAACCATGACTGTCCACCTCCAAATGGCATACTTACAACAATAAACATATCACATAGTATTTACTTAGTTTTCAAACAATACTGTTAAGATGTTTTGGAGAAATTTTGGTGGCCTTCAGCACTTTGGAAGTTATGCAAAGGAAGTATGGAGCTATGGCAGAATGAAAATATGGAAACAGGAATATGTACCACAAAAAACTTTTCAGCCAACAGAAACTCCGGCCATGTAAAACGTGAACTGTCAGACCAATAATGCCAGATTTGTTGCAAATTTTATCTGAAAAAATTAGGGTAGGCAAATTTTAGAGTCACAATGTCCGCGAAATTAAACAGATGTTCCTTGAAAACTAACAACTAAACTAATAACTGCTTTCAATTTGATTATTACAAGTTTCAAAATTTAGAAAAGTTAGAAAATTTAAATTTGCATAAAATAATTTCAATACAAGGGTATTAAATTAAGTTCCAGATTATAACTTAGTCAAATAAAAATTGGTATGTAATGAGGTGCTACCAACATCACTAAGTACATATATGTATTCAGGAGGGTCTGTCATCCATAGACTATACAGGTTCTGGTGAGCAACATGAATCACAAACTTAAACATTTTAAATTTATACCATCCCAGGATACATGATTTAGAATCAGTATACTACTTTGTTACAAGCCTCAAATATTTTTTTTAACTGTAAAAATGATTTTCATATTTCTAAATAATTAAAGTTACAAAGCAAGGTTTGTAAATGTGCTAGTGACCTGCTAAAATGCATCCAGAAAAATAAAATATTTTACTAACCTCATAAATTTTAACTTGGTATGTTCTCGAAGAACCATGACCATGACTTACACATATACCTTCAAACAACAATATCTTGACTTAAGAATTTTAAGCTCATATTCAAGACCTAATGGAATTTCACTCATTTTAAGAAAATATTCTTAGCCATTTTCAGAGTTATTCAATAACCATGTATGTTTACCATATTAAGTGACTAAAAAATGTTTGCACTGATAAAAAAAATGTTCAGTGTGATATTACAACCTTTCATTGAAAGCTCCAAAAGTTATGAATGGAAAACCACTGACTGGGAGCACTTCATGCAAACCAACAATCAGCACCTGCACCAGACTGCAAGCAATGATAACCTTGACATGGCACAGTAAGTCATCAGCAATAACACACGTTTGAGCACAGACGGCAGGGGCTGGAGACCTTCCTGCCACACCATACCATGTACAGCCCATGAACTTAGTAAAAAAAATAATTCATGAAAAAAATTAAGTTCCTCCTACTTTCATTTCAACTTTCTTCAGAGCATTCTGATAATAACTCCATTGCCACATACTAATAATAACCAAAGATACAGAAATACCACAAATGTTACAAAGTTGGTAACATTTGCATCTACAGTACAGTATTTACATTTAATGTAGCTAAGCAAGCAATTATTTCAAGTTTATGATAAAGTTGGGTATACGGAGCCACATTATTAATAGGCTTCGGCTTGACATCAATTTATCAGTTAATGTTAGTTTTAGCATACAACAAATAAGTAACAAGTATGTAACTGACAAAAAAATTGCACAGTTAACAACAAATTTGATAAGAAGACAAATATTTACAGTCATCACTGAATTCAAACATACAGCTGTTAAACAATAACACAGTACACAAAATAGCTTATAACTTCACAAAAGTTTCTCGATCTCACATCAGTAAATGTTACACCAAGCATTACTTTTAAGCAAGGTAAATTAAAATTAATAAATCAGTTTTAATATATAAATAGATGTTTTTGGATTTAAATAAAAGCTAACAGGTAACACATTATTATCATAAATTTATTTCAAATTTAAATCAATTATGAAGGAACATATATTGCATACAATACACTGCTTTACAATAATTTTTGTTACTGTAGATCCATTTTAAAATATGTTGCTATGCTCACTAACAGCCAATGGCTTTTAAGATTACAAGTATTGAAATTCTTTCAGGGACTTTGCAAATTAAAAAAAAATTAGTATTCTTCACAAATACAGGGAGGTAAATCATAAAAGATTTTGGATATATATATTTTTTTAAACTCTTGGTTGATTTTAATTTATGACTAGCATTACACATTCACTAAGATTGAAATAATTTATTCATTGGTTTACTCAGATGTCTTACACAATAGTAAAAGTAATCACACTAAAAACTTTATGACATCGTAACAATGCTGAAACATAACGAGAACTTAAGCTATTTACTCTAATGGCTGTCTCCAAAAGTAAAATAAAAATTCTGTAAGCTTATAAGTGATTATTATGAACTACAAATTAGCAGAAGACACTGCAAAAAAAAAAATCTTTAGCTTATAAAATGCTGAAAAAATAATGTGTGCAATATTTACTATACGCAGATCCAGTTATTATTATTATTATTATTACGGTATTATTATCATCATCATTATTATTATTAGTAGTAGTAGTAGTAGTACAGTAGGCCAGTTTAAAATACTATTTACAAATATAAAATAATTTACATGAAGTTTTATGGTACATTAACTTTGTTATGTCAAGTGAACAGTTGAGTGACTATTTTTTGTCCACTGAAAAATGATGACCAACGATATGTTGAACCGTACAGGGATTAACACTAAACAAGTAAATAAATACAGATAATTGAGTAAGGAAGACTTCTTCAACTACATACATCCAATAAAAAGAAGTTAAAAATATATAGCACAATGAACAGTAAATTGTACGATTAATTGTCTCTCTCTGTGTAGCACAACAGAAAAATTATTCCTGAAACAATACACTATAACTTTGTCACAAAATTCAAGCAGTCTTTACTGCACATAAACATATCACATGGCTCTATCAACACACTTGTACACCATACTGAGGCACAACACAAGAAATGTACAATGAATGTTTATGACTGCAGAAACAATTGTATTAAACACTTGAACATTACAAACACAGGAGAAAATACAAACATACGCCACATTTTCAACTACAATCTAGGTTTACATTTTTAACGTTACATTCACATACAATTTTAAGAACACGAAGCAAAAAATAAAGTATTTAATTCAAACAAGGTTATGCCATACCTGCAGTAGTAAACATTCTTACATAGTTTATTCCAGAGTATACACTTGAAGCATTATTTATAACACTTTTTTCCACACTTCATCACTGGCCACATTTTCTTTATGCAAGCAGTTGTGTAAATACAAAGTAAAATTTTGATATTAAACTAAGCATCGTAAGTTCCCTTGATGGTGTCAGTTCTGTCCATATTTTGAAGAACCGAGACATACAGGTTAAAACTGTAGTTTCAAAGGCAAGTCAGTTTAGCCAATATATGGGTTCCAGGTACAAGTATAATTTTGAGTAAAACGATACACATACTCATTAAGGAAAGTTTCACGAAATACAATTGTTATCTTGTATGAAAAACCAGTGGTCTGCTATTACAGCATTATGACCTAGAATATAATAAAAAATGATACACAGTACCTAAAAAAAAACAGCTCACATAGGTTAATGATTTCTAGTAAATTTTATTCTACATGTTAACTAAAAGGTTGATAATCCTCAAATCTTTTGGAAGCAAATTTAACATTTACTGTTGCATCAATGTACAAGCAAAAGAGACACCAGATGAGACTATATTCCTTGTCCTAAATATAGCTGAAACAGTTATTAATTTAAAAAAAAAAAAGGAAAATATAGAATAAACAAGACCAGGTAACTTCCCAGAATATACGTAAGTTTTCATATACAATGCAAGGTAAACAATGATCGGCCTGTAAAGTGTCTTCCACTGTTGGACGGCCCGTAAAGCATCTGCCACCGCTGGACGGCCCGTAAAGCATCTGCCACCGCTTGACGGCCCGTAAAGCGTCTGCCACCGCTGGACGGCCCGTAAAGCGTCTGCACCGCTGGCCGGCCCACAAAGTGTCTGCCACCGCTGGACGGCCCATAAAGCGTCTGCCACCGCTGGCCGGCCCGTAAAGCGTCTGCACCGCTGGCCGGCCCGCAAAGTGTCTGTCACCGCTGGCCGGCCTGTAAAGTGCCTACCACCACTGTTCAGGGTCTGCCACAGCTGGCCGGCCCGCAAAGCGTCTGCCACTACTGGCTGGCCTGTAAAGTACCTACCACCACTGTACAGTGTCTGCCACCAATGGCCGGCCTGTAAAGTGTCTGCTACCACTAGCACTGGCAACCTGTAAAGTGTCTGCTACCACTGGCAACCTGTAAAGTGCCTCTTATCCCTGGCCACCTAGTACATAATCTGCCATCACGAAAAAACCTAGCAAAATATACACAAGCGTCTAACATTCGAATAGCATTTTTTTTTTCCGGAAAAGAGTGTTAGTGCGTGATCATGCCAATATTTATGATTTTGCAACCATGTCTTACATTCACACGACATGTGCCATTGTAAACTAAAGAAAAGGAGACTTACTTCTGTGTAACCAATAAATTATGCTAAAAATAATTGCAGGGTTTTGGTTGTACTTTATAACTCAATACATAGTATGTTCCAACAATAATTTTATCAAGTCAACTGCGCACATGCTATACAGGAGTGTATGCATAGACATGACCAGGCGGTCACCAACAGGAGAAGAGTAGGATAAGCAGAACGGTTGTGAAGACAGATAAAACTGGCCAAATAAAGTAAGTGCTTGTTTGCGTATGGTTACTTGAAAACCTATAAAATGTGAACATTACTTAAATGACGATGATGGTAGTCCTGAAATAACTAAATTCAACACAAGTATGTCACATCCTCTCATTTCTGTTTCAACATAATAAATCATTCACCAAAACATCAAGTGGGCTTCGTGAGAAAATATACATGAGGATTACGTAGGGACCAATTCATAAGAATGATTTTAGAGTTTTTTTAAATTAACTTTTTTGGAATAAAACCTTACTTAGTGTATTAATCCCCCAAACATCTCCCCTCCCCAAAGAATTTTTAAAGGTATCATAATATGTTTTTCTCAGCAATTATTTGCTGCTAACTAAATTCGTATCCACTGTAACGGCTGGGTAAATTTAGCTCTACAAATTCAGTTTTACGCAAGAATTTTCCACGACACATTTTAATGAAGTAACATTATCGCAAAAAAAGTTAAAAGTTGTAATTAACAGACCACTGGCTATTTACTACAAAGCTTAAGAAAAATCTGGGCAACGTCCTTCTTCTTGTACGATACCAAATTAAAGGCTAAAATTATCGCAGACATAATACAGTAAAAATGCACTGAGGGTGACATGAAGTTTACTTATACATATGTCACTGACAAGTTATAAAACATTAAGATCCACTCTTATGAGCAGAAATATAACAGTGTTCTGACAAGCATTTTCAATGCTAACTGCAACAGCTGCTGTACAGCATTATAAACAATTATAACAGTATATAAAAACTCATGCCTAAGTCACTCACACAAGGTAATACTATATAGGTATTACGGAGTTTAACACATCACTCAAACTTTTATTTCATTCACTCATACTGGCATTTGGCTGTACATTACCAATCAGATACCAGAGTAAGTTTTTGTATTCCACTAAAGCTCACTCAAAACTCAAGTACGAAACTGTCTTGAGAAAAGCTCTGAAAAAAAAAAAAAAAAGATTGTACAGAATAAACACTACCAACATAAATTGATTCTAAACACAATAATCATTATAATACAAGAAATAACAATAAAAACACTGGTTCAATTACATGGGATGTATGTACTTAGGTTTTGGACAGTAAACGAAGACTGCTATTGAAAATCATAAATATGGAGAAACAAGAATGTCTACTAAAACCCTGTTGTATCAGGGTGCCATTAGGCAATGTACAGAGAAAACATTATTTTTTGAGTTTTTTTTTTTTTTTTTTTTTTGTTTTTGAATTATGATGGTGTCATTCCATTATGTTATATGCAGTTCATAGACATTTCTTCCTAACAATACAATAAATTAAAATGGGCAACAACCTTGCTTGAAGTTTTACTATTTGAAGTTCAACGAAAATACTAATGAAACTTAAGCAATGTTTTAGAAGGATTTTAGCAATATTTCTTGCTGCTTAACAGCAGCTGGATGAAATGTCTGTTTCAAGGTTGGTGAAGTACTAATTGAACACAACAAATATTCAATGCCACCATCAAAACACTTTAGAATGAAACTGTTAAAAACTTTTTCACTAACATAGGTACAGTACTGTAGTTCTCATACAATCCTACAGCTCGCAAAGATAATGGGGTAAGTTATGCAGATTTACAAGAGATACTTTACTATGTAATGGAAGCATTACACTATAGGACTTCATTAACTTTATTAATTCAATGGCTATTTTATATTAATAATCCAACATTTGATAAAGTAGAATATAAACAAGTGTTATAGGTCACGGTGGTTCGGGATAAAGTGAGCACTGATAAAAGCCCTGCTAAAGTTATACTATCAGCCATTAGTATCTTTCAGCACTAAACGGCTTACGATCGGACATGTCTGACCCACGGCCGTAGAATAACAGGTCTGGACACGCCTGGATATTTGACCCCCTTGTTGTTTGGCTGTAGTTCACCAAGTTACCGAGAATATTGTATTTTATTGGCGCTGATGTTAGGGCAGTCGGACTAAAATCCGCCCATTTCCTTTCCACTTTTCTTCGCTCACAAATTTAAGAAAAGGCTCCAGCAATCTTTATTTACTTTATAAATTCAACAATAGAAAAAAATGAACGGAGTTTGAGTCTGACCGCCCGAATTACAGCGCCAATAAAACACGACATTCTCGGTAACTTGACGAACTACAGCCAAACAACAAGGTGGTCAAGCAAAATACATTGTTAGATAGGTGAGTGTCCAGACCTGTACTTCTACGACCGTGATCTGACCTCTCTCGACACATCACTTGATGGTTTTGGGTGTACAATAAATTCTGCAGTCAGTATTAATCTATACCGTTTGATAAAAATGATTATTAATTATATAAAATGCAATTACGTATTTTGATTTTTGTTGATTTTGTGTTTGTACTGTTGTATATAAATAGGACACCATGTGGAGGTTAAGTTTTAGTGCTCGCATTATCCCAAACAACCTATACTTAAAATTTTTTATTTTGTTAATTAATATACTACAATTCTCATTTTCAAACAACCTACCTCCATTTTACTTCCTTTGCTTAGGTACTCAAGTGTTGATGCATAATAATTTAGAAGCTTGTTTCATGGCTTGGATGCCTTTTGTTCTATGCCACTCAAATGTGTGAATGCCACTGCAATGTAAATTTTGTATTCTTCTTTTTCTTAATCCTAGCATCAGCATTTATATTTAAACTACTCAGTTAGTATATTAATGTCATACTGTATTAAGGAATTGACAACCATCTCTTAATTTTATACTTAATTCATGTTTGTTTCAATTCAGTACACCATTACAGTTTGTTTGTGCTTTAAAATAAAACTTATTTGTGTACGATCACTATGCTTTAAAATTTGATTATTTATGGAAAGAGAATTTTGCAAAAGAAACAAAGAAACTGGTTTTGATTGGTGGTGAAAAAAATTACATGCAAATGGTTGAAAACAATGATGGAGGTGAGGGTACTGCTGAAAACGAGCTGGAGCTGTGATACTGTGAAGATGTATTCATAAAAAATTGCAAGCTAGAAAATGACTTGACCAATTGTTAAACAGTAATCCAGCATGAAAATTTCAATTTTTTTTAAAGCAATGGACTGATAACTCTTATCTAAGAAAATTTGCATCTATGTACCATATATTCATGGGTAGTCTTTTCATCCTTTGCTAGCAATGCAGAAGCAACATTAACAGGGTTCCCACCAACTTGTTTCAGTAAAAGTCCCCTGAGTTTTCTGTTTCCCCTGTCCTATAACAGGGGTTGCACATCCCCCCAGGAAGTATGATGCAACCTCCCCCCCTAACGAATGTTGTAACAAAGTTTCCATATAAAATTATTTTGCCGACATCCAGAGTTAAAAGTGAGGGATCCGGGGATCCTTCCCTGGGGAAAATTTAGATATTTAGGTGCAAAATGATGCTATTTAAGAACTTTTTGAATCTAAATAAAAAAAAATATACACAAGGTAGAAATTGTAATATTTTTAAAGGTATAATTTATTTTGGTAAACAATTTTCACAAAGTTATCTTTATCAAACCCGGAGCCTTGTACCCTTTCCTGTTTTGATACCATCAGTTATTGGGGGCCCTGGGAACGCCGACTGCCAGTTTATAGCCATTAAGATAGACACGACTCGCTTAACTAGAATTTTTGGTTATCCAACCTCTCGTCTTCTGCTTTACCACAGGCAATTTTATACTGTGTACAGTATTAGTATTAAGTACGGCATAGAAATTAAACATTTATATTTGGACACACACAAAAAAAATGTTGCACTAGTAAAACTTACCATTTTATAATTTCAGTTACACTGCACAAACTTAAATTTACTTAAAAATTTTGAGTTTTCAATGCCAGCCATTGCTATATGACATGTAAAAAGAGATGTAGTAATCATATCATATTTCTTTGAGCAACCACCTCCACATTTCCAGTGCTAGCGCGTCAAACGTCCAACCGACAGATAAATGTGTCAAAACACACACTATTGTTTAAGCTTTTATTTTTCATGCCCTCACACGCCAGTACTACAGGACAGAAAATAACACTAAGAACTATTTTTTCGTACTTCTTACACCTTCATAGATTAAATTTTATCAAGTATTCTAGCTAAGTCAACTTAAATACCAATAAGGATTTAAAATCCAAGAGTTCGGGTTCGATCCCCGGCGAAGTCATCACATTTTCAGTACTTTATTTCTTGTTCCCAACGTTCAATTTACAGCCTTAGGAAAGAACAACTGAGCGGTACACAACATCTTTACTATACCTGGGAAAAAAATCACTTTACACATTTATTTGTATAAATGGATAGGTGTGAATGGTATCTTAATGAAAACAAATGAAAAATAAAAGTTTCATTACAGATACATTAGCACATTCACATAAAATATTTATGATTCTATTTGTTTAGGGGGAAGGGGGGCTACCTAATATCAATTGTTTTAGTAATTTTTATATTTGTAGGAGACTGTTTGTTTTGTACGCATACATTGGGACTTTTTTTACAGTAATGAAAATTGTCTGGCATAGTATTTGTGTAATGACATGCCAAAGCCAAAATTTGCATAAAACTGTTTTATTAATAAAACAAAAAACCAACTGACATAAAGAAATGAAAAAAATTGCCACTGAAGAACAGTACGCAGGCTACTTCTAGACATAAATGAAAATCAGAATCAAATATTTTTTTGCAAATAAAAAAATACAGAATTAAAAAAAAATCTATCAATTTTAAGTTTTTTTTAATGTAAAAAAATTCAATATAATGTATTTATACATCTCCAGTTGTAGCCTGCGACACTATTCTTCAGTGGGAATTATTTTGTTTCTGTAAGGTTCTTCGTCCACCGAGGTAACCAATCGTAGACTACTAGTTGTGGGCGACAGATTGTGTGACGATTGGTTTTGTGCTTCCTCGTCCACCAAAGAAGTCAATTTGGGAATAGTTGTGAACACGTCTTCATCAGAAGAGGATGTAATTAATGGATATTTGTACACACGAAACAATTTTGGGTACATCCAGATTTAACAAAACAGCATGAAACGAGGTGGTACAAAATTGCTAGTGAATTTGAAGATCCTGTAAAGTTCAAACAAACATACAAGATGAGCAGGTAAAGTTTTCGCATGCTTGAAGGGCTCGTAGCCCCTTTTATTACATGTAAGGATACGAGCTACAGAGAAGACATTGGAATTTCAGAAAGGCTGCTGATAACACTAAGGTAACTTTGTTGTCATTAATTATCCCACAAACTATTTTTACCGTATGAAATAGCTATTAAAGTCATTAGAAACAGAACAAAATTATAAGGTCTGTTCTTATGGTTGACTCTGGAACGAAAATCATTAAAAATCTTCCCAGATTTGCAGAGAAAAATATTTTTTACCATTCATATATTTTATTGGCAGAAATTCTTATTTTAATGCTGAAATTTCCACATTTTCATTGTTGCCAAAAACATTTTTTTTAATCCTGAAATGAGTATGTCAAATGAAGCATTTTATGAAATAATGTTACTAACTTTATACAAGAAATAGTAAGTCTAACTATTTCAAAAATGTTTCCTATTAGCAACATTTTACTCGTTAAATGTATTTTTAATGATCATTTTTGCAGAACACCCAATTGAAAATTAATGGCCACATATGACTTACCAGTGTCTCCAGAAGCTTGAGCTATTTGCTCCGAAGCAGCATCCACAGCATCGCGTTTGTAATAATCTGATAAACTGTAGTTGTAGAGGCATGGATACTTCTCTAATTCCAACAAAAAACTGGTACCAGCAGCACTCGTCCAGAACAATTCCGATTCTGGATATCAAACACGAATTGCCTTTGCTGTACCCCCTATACCAAACCCCCAGCCCCCAGGGAATAATCTGAGAAATATTTTGTCATTTATACAGCCTAGTACTAATTGATGAGCTTGTTATAATGTACACACTTACCTATGTTACAAACATAAATATATTATACGCAAAACTATTTTATTTACCTGCTTTAATGTGGTTGTGAACACTTAAAATACGTAATGTTCTCTTACTTCTGCTGAATAGGAAAGAAATGTTTTAGGTATCTTGCATATTCACTGTACACTCACTTGCATTGGTCACAAAGTTACTTGTTTTAGACCTAATGTCTTTAAGAATATGGTGGCTATGATAAATATGAAAAAATGTACAGAAAATTAACTTACAGCACAAAACATAAAAATATGTAATGGTCATCCTTTAAGCCCATCACATATTTTTCTCAATTTTTGTTAATTTTCATATCTAACAATGTTTGTTAATTTTCATATCTAACACCTCCTTTGGTTCTCTAATTCCAGTTTCTTATCTAGCAGCTCTTAAATTTATACAGACTTGCATTTTTTTCCTTCAATATAATATCTGTCCAACTTCTTCTCCTCATCCTCATTTTGATGTTTTTGCTCCAGAGGACCTTTGTATCTAGAAGCAGCTCTTCTAGCATAGTTTATCATTTCCTGATCTACTTGAATACAATTTTCACCACCTGCATTACTAATTCTATCCTAATCTCGTAGGCCAATCAAAGGTTCCCCATGGAGGTTTTCAACAAGCATCTCTTTATTGATGCAGAATCCAGATTCTGCAAAAGCATTACCATGTGAGAGGATTAATATAATTTTCACTGCAATCTTTGAACTCTTCTTCTCACCACAACATGTCTGTAACTAAGTGACCAATCTGTTATTCTGTACATTAAATGATGCAAGTTTGTCAGAATTGTTATTACATAGTAATAAATTTCGAAAACTATACACTAGCTCTATCAGACTGAAGAGCAGTTAGGTGCTTTGCAGACACGAGAACTTGCAAACATGTGTCCATACTTGCCTACACTCTTCCTGTTTATACAAGGGTCCAAACAAGAAGCAGCTGGAACCATTTTGTATTTTATTGGGCTGCATTCAAAATGTTTCTTGGCACTCTGAACAATATATGTTTTGCATTGCATTAAGAACCTTTGTTTCTGAAGTTAATTCACATCAACCACGCCTAACTCTTGCTTCAAAGCAAACCCAATTTTAACTTTGAGAGTGGAAGTCCCTGACTTACATCATCCAAATTAATACTAATAAGCTGATATGCTGTTGCTTAGTTTTCATGTTTGGAACTTCCGCTTAAAATTGGTTTAAGTAAAGAAGCCTTTGTCAGGAAAAAATTGAACTTCGCTAATAGCAAATTATCCCTCAAACAATCCTTTATTTTCTTAACAGAACATGTAGCAGGTAATTTAATATTCTTTAAAAACTTTTTTAAGTGAGGAAAAATTTGTATTGCTCTCTCACAAACTGGCACATTTTCCAACCACCAATAATCACAAAATTTGATCGGAATAAAACTGCAACTTGTAACTTGTCTGAAGTCTGATCATAGATCTCAGCTCTAATATATCTGGATCTTCTTCGCACACCTTAGTTTTTGCCTTCATTTTTTTCATGGACAATCATTTGACACTTTGCCCATCCATGGACACTTGCACAATTTTGGATAGTTCAATATTCTTTAGTCTCAGTTGAAACCCTTCTAAGAGATCATCAGCTGTAGAATGACCTAAAAATTAAGTGTTTCAGTCCCTGATCATAATTGATTCTTGTTGATGTAGCACATATGCACATCTATGTCCATTTGTTGTAGCTTTGCTACCCAATTAATAAATGATTCATCAAAGCACACAACAATGTGTATTGCGGATTGGATTTCACCGATAAGTTTGGGGAAAAAATATGATGCAAGTCCGTAAATAACTGAGTAGTATGCAGTCCTGGTACTACTAAGCTGCATTTCTTGTGCAATGGAACTATCCGGAAAAATTTTAGCAAACAAATTGCTTATTCCTTGCTGGCTATTAAAACTATCTTTCTTCATAACAACATGTAATGCCTACAATATTTCTGCCCTTCTGACATTGCTGTCTCCCTGAAAATGTATTTAAATACCATACTTGAAGATGCCTCTCAGAGAGCAGCACTGTATGATGATGTTCTAGTAGACAATGAACAGGAAGCTGGTGTGCTGGATGCTAATTCAGAATTTGGTGCTATAGTAGCACTTGAAATAATTCATCTCTTTGATTCTTGGCAATTTAAAGGCTTTGCTAAATATTCTGTCATATATACAGTACTATAGCTCGCTGTAACCAACTGTTTGTGAAATTTCCTTTCTTGATAACTCTTCACAGACTGCCTACCCATACTACTCACAGAAAATATCTTTATTACATAAAATGCACTTAGCAATATTGTCATCACCCTCAACACGACACAAAAACATTTCTCAGTCAGGATTCAGTGATCCATCTAGCCAAGCAGGATTGAATGTAGACATAGTGAATGTTGCACAATTATCCACTCAGACTATCATGGATAATGCACAGTAGCAAAACACATTCAAATACTGAATTGCTTTATCACAACTTTCACATTACTTTCACTGCACAATTAAAGAAACTGTGCTTGTACACCCGTGAATGCAACCTATATTTCTAATGAAATTATAATAAGAAGACAGTATTTGACGTCTTGTAAAAAAATCTCACAACTGATTAAAGCGTTTTCCGATATATTTAACTGCTCCTGTAGAACTCTTGACACGTAAAAATATTGCCATGAAACCATACTACCAACAACACAAAACACCACCACAGCTGCAGCAGTTATTGCAAAAATACAACTAAATAAATAAATAAATAAATATACGTTCACTAAAAATTTTTTTAAAAAATTTCCGATGTGTCAGATATCTATCTGACAGAAACGACATATAAAGGCAGACATATTAAAACTCTGATGCCACCATTTTCTTCAGCAGGTTTGTCAAAGTTCGGCAGGGTCCGGCGCCACCTAGCATGTTGAAATTCGGCACGTCACTTCTGTATGGTAAACCAAACTTTACCGGTACTAATTGTTTATCTAAAATTTTGATTTACATGTACGATCCAACTTCAACTTTCCGATTTTGTTTCTGAGAAAAAAGTGCGAGTGGTGGGTAAATACGACATATATTGTGATTCCTGAACAAGAATTTCCCTGAGTTTTCCTTGTGTGTAAAACCCATTTCATTTTCCCCGAATTTTCCCAGCTTTCCCTGTCATTGGGAATCCTGATTAACATTTTTTACCATTGATGGAAAAATCTGAGGTGATTGATTTTATTAGTTTTTTTAATTAATAATTATTTCAACTACATCAACAAATATATTTAAATTAAGTTATTTTCTATTTCTGGTAGTTTTTGTAGGGGGCCACAGTGGCCAAGAGGTCAGACCACTCACCTCCCACCAAGGCGATCTGGGTTAGTTTCCCGACGGGGTTGATCCCCGGATTTTCACATGAGGGAATCGTGCCGGCGGGTTTCCTTGGGGATCTCCCGTTTCTCCCGCCCTTATATCTGGCGCTGCTCCATACTCATATCATGTCAAACCCCACCCGCGTTAAAGACCTCAATGTTGAACACTGAACAAAACCTCTCCCCCCCTTCTCTCTCTCTCTCGTAGTTTTCATAGTAGCTTATTTGTGTAGTTTTTCAGATCTTACTGTATTTATGTGATATATATTACTCGTAGTAGGGATGACTAAAGTCCTTTGATGCTACCTACCAAATCAGAGAAGAAAACAGTATGCATATCGTACTTAAGTGTTTTTCAACGTCTCAATACTCGGTGATTGAAGAATATGCATCCAACTTAGAGAAAAGGTTAGCAATGACCTTTCAACTTGAGAAGACATTAAGTTCAAGTTTTTTTTGACAGTTTGTTTTGGTTTGATAAGAGGTAGGGTTTTTCTTTGTTTTTTTCTTTTCTTTCTCTCTCTTTGATACTTTGTGATATTGTTTTGTTGATTTTGAGTCGTCAGCTGCAGTCCTAGGTTTTGAATTGTTGTGGTTTATCCTATTTTTTTAAATGTTCGTGGATAGGAGTCCCTTTCTTTCCGGGTCAAAGCATTTGCGTATGTTCATTTGCCATGTGGTGTGTCCGATTGGGCACTGGGCACGCTGCATGGTTGCGGATGACATAGTGTGGAGGCACGGGGGGAGAGGAAGGGAACGGTGTAAGGCACAGCCAGCCGAAGTCGTCGAGCGCAACAACACTGCCTGGAAGAGCCGACCAGAGCAGTTGTAGTGAGTCATAACTGGGTCTTGGTTGAGTTTGGTGATGATATCTGGTATGTCTTTTTGTTTTTGTGAAGACAATGAGCAGACATGGACTTCTCTTCCACCCTTTGGAAATCTGTGACAATGATGACTGTGATTGGATTTTGCAACTTGTGGCCACACAACTCTGTGTAGAATATGCTGTACGAGACACCGAAATTAGAGGTATGTGCTGTTGAGCTGTACGGGCAAGTCGCCTGTGGACTTTTGTGCCGTATCAAATATGGCACGACTTAAATAATATGCATATTAAATTATTTTTATTTACATTTCCTAAATTCAGGCAAATTAATTTTTTTGCATTGTTATTAAATAGTTTAGTTTATATTAATAGTTATTGATTAATTTAAATTTATTAATGATATTTCAGAAAGTTCACTTTCAATTACAGCTATTCTTTCTTGCTACATTAGTTCGAGCCGACACTAGTCGCGCTACAGTGTTTTTTCTTAGCAGGACAGTAGCTGCTGAGCTTTACATTCCTCTGTCAGTTGTTCTGTCGTACCTTCGTCTTCATGCCACGTGCTGCTGTTATCGCACTGCGTGATTTCTGTGTTTCACCACGAGATTTCGAAGCAGTTTAGCGATTCTGATCACATGATTATCGCATGCTACTATGCTTCAAAGCACACTTTGACGATGTTGGTACTGTTGCTAACTATTTTCAAAGCTTGTTTGACGAACGTTTCTGCAGCTTCTTCTGTTGCTCTTCTTAACACTATGCCGTCAACCACCATGCTGTTGAGATGAGTGTGTTTGGTGTTCCTGCCTTTTTGGCAGATCTTGGTACTTGAGGTGCCATAATTTACTTTATATAATGTAGCAACATTTATATTTTGATGTAGTAAGAACTGTAGTGCTACATATAATATTTTAAAATTCTTAAATTGTGGTTGTTTCATCTGTAATTTCGTCAAGTGATTCTCTTTGCCCTTGTCTGGCGAGTAATTTTCCTATGAGATGTTTTATGCTCTATTTAAATTTCATCTTCTTTAATTAAATGGTAATTTCTGTGTACTGAGGGTTCTCGACCCGGTCGATTCTTGTCCCAGCCTATCCACGTCTTGGGGTATTCACCTGATGGCTTATTCACGTCTCGGAATATTCACGAGCTGACATGTAGTCTTAACTACAGATGTCCATTCATTATGGCCTATTTTGGGGCCTTTTCTTCACCTTTTCATCTTCTTTGTTTTGCCACTGTAAATGGGAATTATGACGTCATCCCAGCATGCTGTACTCTTCTACTGCAGGACTTTGAATAGATTAGCCACAGCTAAATTTATATTTTTAATCTATAAATTACCAGCTGTCACACTTACCTCTTTTTTGTAATGTTTTGTACGGTTTTCATAATTAATTTTAAGAACTACTGTACATAACAGTTTATAAGGCCTGACTGAAGCATCCAATTCAACTATAATTTTGCCTTCATTAATTACGTCGTCGATTCAGACGTATAGTAGTTATTTAGCAGTGGCGAATTCTCAGTGCTTGCTAGGCTTGCTGCGCAAGCGCACTCGAAACGCGATTATTAAACATTAGCATTTATTATAGGTTTTTGTGCACCCTAGCCCATTAAGTGATAGCAAATGTGCACTGTGGCCGCTCAAGGTGACAAGAGGTATATGGCCGCGCCGCGCTTCGATGATGGGCTACGCTTGATCGATCGAGGGAGCTTCTTGTGGTCTGCTCTGTTGGCGATATTACATGCGTGCGCACCGCCCTTTCCTCCCCCTTCAGGCAGGATACCTAAGTGCTTACACACAGGCCACATGCGGCGGTTGTAGCTCTCGGCCGAGAGCTTCACTGGTTGTCAGAGGTATCTAGCGGGATTGCGTGAACTGTTTGTTTGAAGAATATTAATGACGGATACCTGTCAGTCTATTGAAAAGCTGTCAGAAGTGTGTATTGTTGACAGTCTATTAGAAACAATTCCGTTTTCTCGAAGAAGTATTCAACAAAAATGTGATATTGTGAAGAATGGCAGGCCATGTCCGGCACTGCCAGATTTAAAAACTCAACATAAAGAGAAAAACAGAGAATATGTTCGGTCCTTCAATATCGGTCAGTACGAGAACACTCACTGGTTAACAGGATCTAAAAAACTGAATAAGCTGTTTTGTTGGCCCTGTTTGCTTTTTTCTAATGATAACAGTGTTTGGTGTAAGAGTGGTTTCGGAAACTTAACTACCTTAACCCTTTCTATTTCTAGTTTCTAGGCACGAGAAATCTGCCAACCATATAAAGTGTTTTCTGCAGCTGAATAGCTTTGGCAGAACTAGGATTGATCACCAGCTTGATGAACAGAAACGCATTAGTGACTTGCTGCACAATGTAAAAAAAAAGACATTTTAAAACGCTTAGAAGATGCTGTGTGTTTCATTGCAAAGCAAGAGCTGCCATTTCGTGGCCCTGATGATTCTCTCGAACATCTGTAAATAGAGGGAATTGCAATAGAACTTCTTGATCTAATTAGCGATTATGATCCACTCTTAGCAACTCACTTGATCGAGTCTTCTTTTATTTTCAAAGGGACTTCTTCTGCCTGTTTATAAGTAGTGAAATAGCATCTGCGCAAAATGTTTTTGCGTGTTATAACAATCCCAAACAAATGAAGAAAGTTTAAATTTCAAATTATCTTGTCTTGTATACATGTTTTTATTATTTTAATAATAGGTACATCAATCACAGATGACATTATATAATTCAGATTGGTTTTAAAACAGCTGACAGATTTCATTAAAAAGGTTCACCAAACAAAGAGCAAGCCCTATATTTCAGACCAGCATTCTCCACTGTTATTTAGCCTATAGAATGGGCATTTATTGTTTTCATATTTTTGTATAAAATAATTAATGTGGTATCAATTTACTATTTTCAGTTAACTTTGCATGCAAGATTTGGGCTTTTAATATTTTCAGTACAATTGCAGTACTAATGGACAATTCATCGATGTCAATAATTTTGTGAATTTTATTTGAAAAGAAAACAAACAAAATATTTAATATTAGAATGAAACTTAAATAATCATTTTGAGCAACCACAAATTTCAGAGTTCTCATTTAATATGTTTTCCTCTGGTGTTTATTGTTAATTATGGTAAGAGAGCCTATTTCAGTTATTTAAATAATTATTTTTATTTTCCCATTGCGTATGGTAGCCTAGCATTAATTTAATTGTGCATTGCTTCCACTTTGTTACTGTTTGTTTACAGCAGATTCCTCTGGTTTTGTGTGTTTGTTAATGCAACACCTTCTGTTTCTTCTGTGTTTTATTGGTGGGCATTTTGTGATGTTTATTTGCCAGGGATTGTTGTTTATTATTTGCTACTTTAAAATAATTCATTAACCTACCATACGCATACAGCGTACTTGGTGTCAGTTTCTTAGGATTGACAGACAGCTTGGTCAATTCGTGATGTGGGCGCAACTTTAGATGTTGTACAGACTTCCGTCAGGATTGAGCGACGAGACATTGAGGCCTTACTCCAATTGCGAAAGAAACGTCATTCGAATGGGAACTGTATAAACTTTTACTCTGGTTTTTTTTTTTTTTTTTTTTAATGTACGGGTATAAATGTTGAGATATTATATAACTGATGAAATTATATGAGAGGTGATGAATGGAACAATTTGTATTCTCGTTTTCTTAGTTATCTTAAATGAGAGTAGAATTCAATAATTTCTAATAAGGATGAGAGTAGAATTCAATAATTTCTAATAAGAATGTGTTTTTGGATTCCCTAAAGATGATGCCCTTAGTGAAGCATAAAAGGTGTTCTCTGCTTAATTGTACTTTTCCTCTCTTGGTTTAATCATATTCTGCCTTAGAGTTAAGGTGCACAACTTTGGTGCTTGCACAGTTTGGCATGGCTCAAACTATATTCTGACAATAACACAAATTTTATACTGGTGAACAACAAAAACTACACAAGTTAAGGGCAAAAACAATGCAATAACACATAATTACAAAACCTAATGTTTTCTTGATGTACACTGAACTCAATGTTCTTAACAGAGGCCTCACTTGATGTTTTGTTATCCACTGGATATAAATGATAATGCCTCAGTGCACAAGGTTCTAATTTGGCACATAATGTTTTTTAAGTGTTCTTTTATTTTACAGGACTTAAGGCAGTGTCTTTGTAACTAATACAATACAAACATATGATTAGGAACACCAGCCTAGGAAAGGCTCCAGTGGATTATCGAGTAGGGCTTCCAAAATAATTTTTTATGGACCTAAAACACCTAATTGTATACAACAGCTTAAACGTTGCTCCCTACTCCTATTTCAGAATATCCTTTCCCCAGTAAGCAGTTACTGGCAACTGTACAAACCAAGTAGTCCAAACTGCTTCTAGTATGACTGTCTCCCAGACTGGTTTAAATAGTCATGTCATGCACACCATACTGTATTCATAGGCAAACTGTACTGGAAATTAAAATTGCTTGCCCGAGAAACTGACGCACTAGAGAAAATTGATGCACCACAAGCATCGTCATTCGACGTAGTTTTCTCAAGGATTAGTCTTCATCTACCCATCCTCCAAAGACATCAGCACAGCACAAGGGCCACAATCTTTCAGGCCTACCTCTCCTGAAGGTATTCCACAACCTGCCTAAACTTAAACAGCTTCAGAGTTGCATGGCTGAGTCGACTGTACTGCCAAGAACCCCTTCACTCCTTCCACTACAGGGTGCTCTGCATGGGCTAGGTACTGAATGTGCAGACTCCCTGTACATCATGGCCATTGGAATGAGGATAGCAGCATTTCCTACCCTGCTCACCTGTGGCTCTTCAGGCTCAAAAGGCATTATTTGAGCCTGCACATGGCAGTCCCAGTCCACTATGAATGTTCGCGAGTTTACACCCGACTAGCACACCAGGCATCCACTACTTACCAGTAATCATTTTAGTTGCCAAGCATTCACTGTTAAGTTTACTACTGTGCCAACCGCAACCATTAACTGTAAAATGCACCGACATTTCCAGGGTTGCCCCCACCCTCGACAAACTCACCATGCTTGGTAAAAAGGATTAATCTATTAAGTAACATTACCGTGGGCACAACCTGGGATTTTACAAGTACTGTAGAATAAAGACAACTACATCGACCTCTGTGTTTGACTTGCCAGTTCAAGATTCCTTACTGCTCCACTTACTCCTCCACCCACCTTAACCAACATTCCTATTACTTCATACAACAGATCCTTCCTAGAAAGGATACAAAATACCCGTACCTCACCAACCTTCCAGAGTTTTACCCCATGGGAAAGGAACTCTACTAGTGTCACCTTCTGAACTCGAAAGTCTAGATAGCTCTTTGCAGCTTGCATGGACGTCAAAAATAGTGAAGACCAGAGTTACTGGCGTAGCTCACTGGTGAGGGACGTCAAGTGCTGGTGGCAGAAGACTTAGATGACTTCTCAGTGCTACGTGGTATGTAGATGGCACTGCACCAGGGCACCCATGAATTGCCCTTTAGAAGCACTCTTGTGGGAAACTGATAACCTTATGGAAAAAATTGTTTCGTTAAAAGTCCTCACCAAACTACATCTCAGATAGCCAGCCACTGATTGAACAGAGTTCTGTACCAATTCAATCAAGTACCATAGTTGTAACTACCTAATGCCCAGGCATAAGGCTGGAGGACAACAAAGAGTATTGCTTTTTAATGTTAGAGAATTACTGGGCTGGGCCCTAGCGCCCCTCATGTACATACATGTCGCAGAGAGAAGGCCACAGAACAGTACAGAGGTTTCTGTGGCTGGAAAACTGTTAATGTACCTGAGATACTGTTAATCCTATCGACACAAGGTATCCAAGGGAGCTGCTGAAATACATCCATCATCATTCACCAACCAAACCAGATTCACAAAAATCCAACATCATAAAGCATATCTCACCAAAAAAATATTTAAACCTGCTGCACCTACCAACCTGTTGACCTTCACCCCAAGTCATACTGTTACATCACTTTATCCAGGTAAGGTCTCCTTTGCTAAAGACAAAATGGCATATCACTGATCTATTGGTTCACATTCACTGAAAACACAAGTGGCCTTACAGGCTGTACCCGATCCCAGGGGCCATATGCTTCACACTCCTAGGAAAGGAACAGGATGCCTTGACCACAATTTTGAAGCCTATCCACAGGTACACCTACAGCTGGTGCCAAGGTGTATGTTGGTGTAACATCAGTTCTCTCCCAGTAAAACAACAGCAGTACAAATACGGCAAGCCACTTAAGCCCTTTAAGACCAGCAAGCAGTCATGGAACTCAGTACAGTAACACAGTTCTTTTAACAATACCTTTATGTAAGCAGTGTCTGAGCTTAAATGCAAAGAATATATTTGCGGTAGGCTACAGTCCATCCAAATAATTCCTTTAAGGCTGGCTTCCCAACCTAAATTCATATAAAAAAACATACATAAGGCACCTAAGGTAGGCATCATTGCTTAGTGGACTAAGACAGACAGTAAATGACCTTTCCTCAGAATGGTATACTGTGAAGTATTTGGCCATTCACCACCACCTTACTCTAAAAAACAAATTTTTTTTCTTCCTTTTTTTTTTCTCATATTGATGTCCACCCTGCGTCTGTACAGATGACCAGATCCCGGCATACTAAGCTAGGTGTTTGGTGGTAAGTAGGAATATAAGTTGCAAGTCGGTTGCAAGTGTGTATTTCTAGAAGTTCTTTAGGTTAGAGAGCATGAGAGATTGGTGTGATCCTTCTAGAGTAATTTGTAACTACTGGATGAGCCAACAAAGAAAACTCTGTAACTCGCTAGCGCAGGGCATCATCTTTATAGAAATAGAGGGTAAGGCAGATATCACTCGCCTTATTGGATATTAGGAGGTTGGTACACAAGGTGATCTCATGAAAGGAGAAAGGCAAAGTAATTCAGTTTCACAGGGTGTTCATATTCATGAACACAAGATACAGTACTTGTCACAGCATGATGAATATAATACTTTCTTTGGTACAATATCTACAATCAGGGTTTGAGTCTAGCACAATCTGATGAAATAAGTTATTACACTGGGGTCTCAATATGAGACAGACAACAAGGGTACGAATTAAAGATATGACACATTGACAACAACAGCATAAATTACCACAGGGTATACTCTGATTGACACAATTTACATGGCACTACGGGCCGATAAGAATTAAGGCCTGCTCGTGGCCGAGAAAGTGTGGCGGTCATCTCTTGGATCCTGAGAGGTTACAATATTCGCTAGCCTCTTTACATTAGGGTGCTGCATCCATCGAAAAATACTTGACTAACAAGAAATACTGGATGGCTGGTAATTATACTGCAATCTCTCTGATGCCGGGAGAAAGTTTACTAAATTTCATAAGTTTCAATAGACTTTACTAGACTGGGAAGTGCATGATAACACTTTATAACTGGCAATGAGCATGGAGACAAAGTACCGTATTTACTCGCCTAGTCGCCGCATATTTTTGACCAAATTTTAGGCCCAAAAAATGGGGTGCGGCCATTATGAGGGGTTTTCAAAAAAAATTACCTTCAAAATTTTGTATGGTGTAGAATATAACAAATGTACATTTTTTTTCTATATTTACTCGTCCATAGCGTGACCATTTCTCCAAAAATAAAGAAAAAGATTTTGTCGGTGTATAGTACAGTAAACATGGAAAAATTAAGAGACTGTAAACTCTTGTTAATCCATTCACGTGCGTCACTCAATTAAAGTCGTTCAAAATTATCCCGCATAAGACGTTTACATATTACGGTCCATTACATGTACGCTATTATTTCCCGTGAAGTAGTTTATAAACAAATCCGATTCACGCTTAAAACGTCACAACTCTCCAGATGCCGTTACATTTATCAACAGAGCATCATCAACCAGCGAGTGCGACACATCGTGCCAACAGCGCGTAAACCAGCGAGCATGACTCATCGTGGCAACAGTGCATCAACAAGCGAGCGTGACTCATCGTGGCAACAGCATATCAACAAGCGAGCGTGACTCATTGTGGCAACAGCGCATCAACAAGCGAGCGTGACTCATCGTGTCTGGTACCTAGATGCTCGGTTCTGCCGCCACGTCTATAGGCACGAAAAACGAAGGATCTAGTCGTGCGTGCCGGCGCGCCGCACTTCCAATCGACGAACGTTTGCAACGGTCTGGTTTTGGAGATCATATTTTTGCCATTCTGGCTAAGATGTTTTTTCGCCGAAGTCCATAGCAAAACCTGATCCCTTGGTAAACGTCTTAACAGAGTTTTACTGAATTGTATCCCATGTTCAAAAATATGGGGTGCGGCCATTATTCGGAGTTTTTAAAATACTGCTCTAGGCCTTTCAAAATAATGGTGCGGCCATTATGCGATGGCGGCCATTATGCGAGTAAATATAGTACTAGGCATCATGGCTTGACGAGCTCATAGGTTAGGTTGCCATGCTAAGAAGTGTAAGTCTCCAATAAACATGAATGCGCAGGCTAGGCTTACTCACCAAATCGTCCTGGCTAGAATGAGGGTTTGAGGTAAAGTTGGAATCGGGTTAAGGCCCCCTTTTCAGGAAGCAACCCAAGGTGGGTAGACAAGTAGGTGTGCAGGCTTAGGCTCCCTTCTGTGAGGCGGTCCACCGACTACTTAGGCCTTTATTATTTCACGTCTTGTGTTTGTTTTATTTATTTCCATACCTTTGATTTATTGGATTTGCTATTGTCTATTTAATTATTTTGAGGTATTGTTGACAGGAGTTTGGTAGTTAGAAATTGTTAAGTTTTATATTTAATTTGGTTTGTTTAGGTTGAGGCTGGTTTGTATTTAAATTTTCATTTAATATTTTCATTTGCAGCTTAACTATAATTGTATGGTAACTCAGGGTTGGATGTATTGTTGGCTAGTACTGTTGGATCGCACAGATGTGCCTACCCAGTTTCTGGAATCAATATACGTATTTATATTTTACTGTTTTTCTAATACTTTTGCTTTTCACAAAGTGCACGTGCGCCGCCACTCGTTGAGTGTGCAAGAGAGAGAGAGATACTTGTGCGCGGGCCGGCGCCAGCCAATAACAGACGTTATTTCATACATAAATTGTGGTTTTTATATAATAAATGTAATTCTTATAATTAATATTCATGTATATGTTTAAACTTTAGGGTATTAATCTTTTGCTTTGATAAGTTATGTGTTGTATTTTATTTGAATGGTAATTTTCCATTTTTGTGTTTCGGTGGGTGGCCACCAGAGGCGGCAGAGAGAGTGAAGGTTGGTGGCGTGGATCCATCATGTTGAAATGTGTGTATTTGGGGAACCTTGGAGCGTGTCGGACGTGTTCAGGCGCCTCGTGCGTTTTTGTTGTCGAAGGAGAAGGAAAGATGGGCGATAAGGTTGTGACTTGGGGTGTAAGGCGGACTTTAATGTATCAGGACTGTGGCCTCCGAGCTTAGTTTTTTTGTTTAATTTTTGGTTTGTCAATTAGTTTTGCAGAGGAGGTTTTGCCCTGATGGGGTTTCGTCTGTTATAACGGCATTTTTGAGCTCTCCTACGTTTACGCTTTCACTCTCTCTGAAGCGTCACCGGGTTTTCTTTAAATTTTAATAAAGTAATATTGTTAACAGTCGTTGAACTTTACTGTGGGACTACTGTGGGACTTTTGTTTGATTTTAACTGAAGTTTGAACTATGTACCTAGAGGGAAGTGAACTAAGTAAATAAACTAATTCTGAGCTCAAAATTAAGTGTTGACTGTCTTCAACTATGGACTAGTTCTGTTACAAATTCATAGACTCTTCTTTAAGGATCAGACATTTAACTAACCAGGTTGGTCCAATAATGTAAGCATTTTCTTTCCACCCAACCCGTCACTTCTCAGGAAGCAACCCAAGGTTCAGGTAGGAGGGCGAGCTTAGGCTCCCTTTTCAGGAAGCATCCCTTTCGAGGTAAGGAGGGGGAGTGCCAGGTTGGCCCGGCCCGAAGGCCGAGCCCCTGACGACTGACTAGCTGGGCGCAGCGCCTGCCTTATACACCCCTGAGGGGGGGGGGGGTGAAAGTACTGTTATCAAAATGGCTGCCGGGCGCTCAAGGCTGGCTGCATCTACAGGTGCGCCACACTCGAACAACTGTCTTGTGGCACAAAGTTACTCTATTACATAACTAAACTTCTCAACTCAAATTATAAATGCTCGTATTGCCGTTTAACACTATAATTAACACATGAGAACATTTAAATGGTCATTAAACACATTTTAAGCAATAACAAACAAGTATAATTTATATTGACATGCGTACTTCCCACTATCGCCGTTTTAGTGCACTTTACAGAGTCTTTGCACGGGACTTCTGGTAGGCGCTCAGCCGTATTTTGTTTAGGTTATCAAATGTTGCAAATGCAGTTATACATGGAAAATAAACATTGGATAAGCACTCGGACGTAAGTAAATATTGTTTTACATATAAAGTTTCGTACTCAACTAAACAGGATTTTCGGCTTAATTAAATTTATTTCTTTTAATGCTACATCTCCTGATTCTACGATCAGTCTATATTTCTCTCTTGTCCGCTCTAAACTGGAATACGGTGCCCCTGTTTGGAATAGTTTAGCTGTATCGGATGTTCAAAAACTAGAATCTATTCAAGATAAATATATTAATTACATCAACTCCAAA